>MU106877.1:0-79371 GCA_012274485.2 Sinapis alba | reverse complement strand
TAAAATAAAATAAGTTAAAACTCATACTAAGGTATTGACTACCAATATATAGATTACCATTCGAATTGTGAGAGGTCAGGACACTTGACAAACATGTACATCCCACTTTTGTATTTGAACCCAGCAGGTTTGGTCACGTAAAGTGCAAGAACGTTGCCCGAATATACAATAGCCTGTAATAAGTAAAAACAAAAAAAAAAATATATATATAGGAAAAAAAAAGGAAAATATGTGTTTTACACTTTTACTTAATATAAGACTAAATAGTAACTTCTTCTGTAAAAAAAAAAAAAATAGTAAAACCCTTCTGATTACCTTAATCACGTGGACACGATGGCTGTGGTCTTGAAGAATACGTGAGAAAAGCCTCTCACTTGCGTAAAACAGCATCGGTACAGCCACGTACATCCATGTCTGCATTCCATTTATCAAAAAAATGAAAAAAATAACAAAATATTTAAACTGAAAAGAAGAATGTATTTATTTTATATTAGTATGTGTATATATAAATAGCTTCAATTACCGTTTTCTCGTACCAAGGCTTCTCGATGATAAGATAGTAACCATGGAGGATGAGAAGAACATAAGCAAGAATCAGCAAATGATGAGCATACCAAAACGCATTAAACCCAGCAAGAACACTAAACGGTTTAGGCAACTTCACTATGTTCCTTCTAAAATAATGCATCGCAAGCGTAAACGAGAACCCCATGAAGAAAATCATTAAAACTCCCGTGATTGACACTGACGTCATCATCAAACCTAAATAACTCGGTTGCGTGTTCCCCAAGGCAGATCCAGCGTACTTCAAGAACACGTCGTGAGAGCACGTACTTAACCTAGGATAGTTACAGAAAAGGTGGAGCACTGTGTGAAGCAATGCATGGAACGCGATAGCATACGCAATCACCTTGTGGAAGTTAATGTTATCATCGAAAGGGATCATGCGACTCAAGAACGATGACCTAAGCATAGTAAGGGTTTTTCTACAGACTGGGACAAGGATCAGTGCCATGTTGAATTTAAGCGTTTCGGCCGCGCCTTTAGCGGCGCAAACGCAGCGTCCGGTGATGTTGTAGAGAGGGTTTCTGATGAATTCGTTGTACTTCCACATGAATAGATAGACGTTGATGAGGAGCCACAAAGTGAGGACCCAAATTTTCTTCCAGTTCTCGTGCATCAACTCTGTGGTGACTGAAACGTATTTGCTCATTGGCGTTCTGTACCGCTCTGGGATCATCGCGCGAGTCAGCGTTTGAGATTTTTTCATCTTTTCCGTATCAGCGTTTGACACCATTCCTGTTAATAGCACTTCCAACTGCCACATCTGGTAGATATAAACTATGCAATGGTCAGAACATAACTCTATGTATTGAGATATATAGCAAAAAATTAGTAAAACACAAAACTTTGTTAGAATAAAACTATTCCCTATATATAATAGAACCCTCCTTTAGAGCACCTCCAACAAAAAGTACAAGGAGGAGTTCTAAATATTTAAGAAAAAATAACAAAATTAGGAGAGAAGACAAAAAAATCTAATTTTATAGATTTTTAGAAATTCATAGTATAATCAAATTTCACATATCATTATGTAATACGAAATTAGTATTTTTCTTGGTTTAGAAAAAATAAAATATAATTGAATAACTATAATACTAATATTTTTTTTAGAAACTTATATATAGTTTCTAACTGTTGGAGTTGCTGTAAGCATAAATAAGTGAAACATTAATCTATAATTTTCAAACTTTATTTAAAATTACATAATATACAGTCTCAAATTTGTAATATTTTTTTTTAATCCTTACTAAAGTATTAAAATTTTAGGACCGGCCATGTTCATGTATTCGGAACTATTTATATGATTCGGTATGTAGAGATGATATATTTGATAAAAAGTTTTTCGACAATCACGATAATAGTTTTTCTGGATATTTCTATACTATAATTTTATTGTTAGAATCATTCTCTAGACTTGGACGCTCAACAAAACGTTATAAAAATTGGAAAAAAAAATGAGGAAGAAAGTTAGACCTCGATGTATCCCTTGTGATCAGGATCGAGTTCTTCCATGATCAAAGAAGCGTAAGCGGCAGCATTCTTTTTAAGGTTCCCGAGGCGATTCGCGGCTGCGCTCAACACAATGACTTCTTTCACTTCCTCTTCCGTGAGCTTACCATCTCCATCCTTATCACACCTAATTAACAACCGCAACGGTTAAACTAACCACGTTTAGATATATATATATATATATGTGAAAGCATATAAGATTCTATATAAGTAATTACATGTCGAAGAAGATCTGGAGACGACAATCGAGATCTTTCTTTATCATGTCTTCCCAAAACAGCTTTAGTTGTTCTTTGTCGATACCACTTTCTGTCTCTATTTGTCTTCTTCGACCCAATGCCTCATAAACTTCTCCCGCAAATTCCATTGTATCTCCCATTCCTACCAATATACACTAACAACGTTATAAATTTCCGTTCATAACACAAAAAGTTAAAAACCGGTTCTTGAATTACGTTAAGACCTATATCCTAACAACCTCAATATCCTAACAACCTCAGTTAATCATGCTTCATATTATTCGTTCGTCAGTAATTATTGTACATGCATGGATGCACAGTACTGAAAAATAGTCAAATACGCATTTAAAAATATTTAACCTTTGCACCCAATGTATATATTATATCCGTTGGTATTAGACTGCCAAGCCCTATATATATCAATTATTACTAGTTTTGTTAATTACCAATGCAGACGCCAAACTTCTCTTTAGGCAATTTGCCGTCAACAGAAAACTGATTAAACCGATTCTCAATCGATCTCCAAGAATCTCTTTCCTTTCCCGTGACGGTCCGATCAAGGAACCGTAAGCTCTGGAGTCCCCTAGCAGCGCTAGATGTTGTCCTCTCTACTCTTTGTGGACCCATCTTCTTTGGAAGCACCGAGGCACCTGGAGGCCCCAGGTTACCGCTTTTCCTCGTGCTTGGAGACCCAAGATTACCGCTCTTTCTCCAGTTCGAAACGCTCAACGTGCGGATTATCGATCCCACACCCCTTGACGCTGTCTTCTTCAGACCACTTTCGTTCTTCTTGACGTTAACTTCCGGCTGTTTGGACGAAGTATCACCCATTGAATCGATCTCTACACTCTCTAACATCCATTTTTCATCGTTAGGACTGTTATTTTTCATCATTTTTTTCTCCGGGACCAGTAAATTGATTGAAAGAATCGTCGGAGATCTTATAATTCTATCTTATTTCCTATTAGTTTGTCTTGTTTTCTTTTCTGGTTTAATCGAATTATTCGACAAGGAGAAAAAGTAGGAGAGGCACTGATTTTTGCATTGTTTGTATGCATGACGAGATTACTAAAAATAGAAAGTCCTGAGGAAAGCATTTGTTCAGGTCAACCACACAGACGACCAATCAGAGACCTATAAAATCAGTTTTGACTTATTGTAATTAATTAATATATATAATGAGTTAGTTCTTTCCCCGTTTGAGTTCAGTTTCCAAAATTTTCAATAACTTAAATAGTTCAAAAGAATGAATCTGAAGAAGAAAACAACACAAATACAAAATTAAATGCCATGATTAGCTGTCCTCTAACCAACCAGGACCTCCCACGACAAGATAACAACGGTAGCTATGATGGATATCAGAATCCACTTCAAAAATCAGAGTTAGAATTTAGGCTAACGTAGTACGTAATTTATGAAAAGAATGTATGCTGATGATCTTGTGTAAAAAATGTATATTATTGATCTTAGAGTTGATACAATGGTGAAGAGTTGTAGGTTCTTCTTTTATAGGTGCTGAAGGTAAATCATAACGGTTAGGTAATATTCGGCCGGTATCAAGTGTCTTTTAGATCACATATATTGCTTCACTTTCATGTATGTTTTCGTCTGACCCTGTCAATGGGCCATAGGTTTAACGTCTTTTACCGGATTCTTGGACCGGATATGGAATGTAGGAAAACTCGATTCCAACAGGGTACATCATCACAAACAACCTTTGCAATGTCCGAAACAATAGAACTGGAGGCACGTGAAACCAAATCAGTGGAATAGTTTGTGACAAGGGGACAACTCTGAGTTTCTGAAAATCTGTTACTAACAATATAAAGTTGATAATCTTAAAATAAATTAAAACACAGAGGCGCAGTTTATTTAATATCACCAAACTGTTTTATTTAATATGGTTAACTGGAAAGTTCTGGTTATAAATCTTCCCCTACACTACAAAACCATGTCACACAGACGCCATACGTTCCCTTATGCCCATGCGCAACCTATCATCGCTAAGTAAAAAGTATAGTGGGGGCAGGGGCGGACGTAGTAAAGGAGGTACGGGGGCACGTGCCCCATCTAACTTTTCATTTTCTTTAAGCAACTAAAATAAATCAATGAAAGTGTCCCCGTCTAAAAAGAAAATACAGTGATAAAATGTTACGTGCCCCCAGTTAAATCCAGTTCCAGATCTGCTACTGAGTGGGGGATGGATGAGGGGTGTTTGTTATGTGTATAAATGAAACAAATAAACACCAAATGGAAAAATAATTTAAGCGAGATTTCAAGAATTGGACTAGTTCTACCTGATTTGGGCCTGAATCAGGCTTTTACTGTCCACACTCATTAGTTAACACTTTGGTGTATACGTAGGAGTATTTGTTCGTTTCTACATCTGATATCTCATATCTCTCGATGCAAGTTATTCTATCTATGTGATTCATCCAAATGATTCATCTAAATTTTAAAATTTGTTTGTTTTTCATTCAGATGAACCATATGAATGAGCCATTTGAATAAGTTTTATGATTGTTTCTTTATTTTTATTTTTGTTTCACTATATTAATTTTTATAAATATCTAAAATATAATTATTTTAAATTATAGTTTTGAGGAAAAGTATATTTTTGTAGTTTTAGCGAAAAAATAAATGTTAACAACAATTTTGACGAAAAAATTGATTTTACGATTTTAACGAGAAAATGCAATTTTGTAGTTTTACCGGAAATTACGTATTTGCATTTTTACGGTTTTAGCGGAAAATTGCATTTTTTGGTTTTGACGAAAAAACTCGGTTTTGGCAGAAAAATACGTTTTACCGCTTTGGCGAGTAAATGAGTTTTTACGGTTTTGGCGGAAAAATGTGTTTTGCGATTTTGACGAGAAAATGCATTTTGCGGTTAAAACGCATTTTGCAGTTTTGACGAGAAAACATGTTTTGCGGTTTTGGCGAAAAATATATTTTTGCAGTTTTGGCGGGAAAATGTGTTTTTGCGTTTTTGGAGGGAAAACATATTTTTACGGTTTTGGCGGGAAAACATTATTTTACGGTTTTGGCGAGAAAATGCGTTTTTGCGATTTTTGGCGAGACAAAGCGTTTCAGTTGTTTTGACGGAAAAACACGTTTTGTAGTTTTGGCAAGAAAATAAGTTTTTGCAGTTTTGGCATAAAAATATTTTTTTGCGATTTTGGCGGAGAAAGTGTTTTTGCATTTTTTGCGAAAAAATGTGATGTGTGATTTTGGCGAAAATGTGTTTTGGTAGTCTTGATGGGAAGATGTATTTTGATGTGAAAGTGCATTTATGTGGTTTGGACGAGAAAATGTGTTTTTATGTGAAAGTGTATTTATGTGGTTTGGACGGAAAAGTGGGTTTTTGGCGAAAAAATGTGTTTTTGATAAAAAATTATAATTGTGACGAAAAACAACTTTTTTCTTTTGGTGGAAAATGTGGCTTGTAGTTTTGGTGGAAAATGCGTTTTTGCGGTTTTGTCTTTTTTTGTGAGTGACAAAATGATATTAAGTTTAAATTGTAATTTATGAATTATATCGGGATATAATAGATATTATACTATTTTTCTAAAACCACCTCAATCTAGATGATCTAATTTGGATCAGCCAGCTGATTTTCAAAATTAAACATAAATCTTTAAAATTTGTTTAGATGAACCATTCAGATAATTTATATTTTTAATGTCTAAACGAACAAAACTCTCATTTCCATCTAGACAGATCTTCTGAATGGAAAAACGAACAGCCCCGTAATGACTGTACCAAACGTCAAAATGTATTGTCGTTTGTCAGATTCCCCGTATTTATAAAGCGTTATGTTCCAATCATATGACGGATCTATTAGCAAAACAAGCTCTAAGCTTACATGTACTAAACTCAAGTTGCGATATGAGATTAAAAGCGTTGTGACACCCCACAAAAAGATGTTCCTCTAGCCTTATGTACATTGTTCCAATAATAATGGTTCTTTATGTTCACAAGCTTAGTGTGAACTTACCAAATTCAATATAGATAAGATATATAGATATAAAATAGTGGATGTTATCAACATCTGTTACATTTCATGTTTAACAATGCTCACGCTACGCAACATCAACCTGTCATGTCAAAGTAACATATATAAATATTTGAACTAAGCTAGTCAACCGATAATTCACGAAATCGTGGGTCTAGTACATTTGTATAGTGACATGTAAAGATCACACACGTCGCTATGCTCAGTAATAATGTATTCACTTGACATTGTGAAACACTTTACGGACAATAAAATTGATATGAAATTTTTCAATCTTAAGTGTGTTTTGCAATGTCTCGCACTTACCTCTCTTCTACATATCTCGATTTTTGTTTGCAGTTTTCACCTCAAAGAAGTTTGATTATCTCTTTTGCTTTCTCTTCTTGTACAGGTTTATATATCTAAGTTTACAGATTTGTTTTTGGATATTTTTTAGCTTATAAATTTGACTCCCATAAGCAAACTNATAAGCAAACTTCTTTCAGCAGATCAATTTGATGATAAAATATATACACATAAGTTCATAAGAAAAATTAATGGTTTCATTTTTTTTTCTTTGGCAAGTCAGTTTTAAATAAAGAACTAAGAGCATGTTTATAGACAAAACCCTTAAGTGGTTCTTAAGTGAGAGAGAGGAGAGAAACCGAGGAAGGAAGAAAAAAAAAAGTGTGCCTTCATTTCTTTGTCCACTGTTCGTTTTTTCAATCATTATGTGACACGTCGCCTAAAAAACGTACCTTCTTTCGCTTAATTAGTATACGTGCCTTCAATTTAATTCAAATTTTCTTATTATTTTTTTGTTTAATAATGTTAAGGGACGAGGCTTAGACATGCCTATAAACATGCTCTAAGAGAAAAACTAAAAAGACTAAAAGGTGAGGAAAGGGAAGAGAAGAAAATGACACACAAAAAAACAAAAAGGACAGTAATGGGGAAGGCTTATCTTAGAGAAAGTGCATTTTGCCACACCAATCTTTCTTTGTCACTGTTAGTCAACTTCGCACCTCTGTTTCCTCCCTTCAAATTATCATTTTCATTTTAAGATTTGACATTGATCTTATGTATGTACTTGACATGAACTAGTGCTTTCAATTAAAGAAATTCGTGTGGGTATAACATACATGTATAAATTACAGTTAGATGATAGATACACATTTAAGTGAAAGTGAAATAAATAAAATGTTTTTAATTTCGAATTTACTACGCATTTTTGCATCCCACTGACTTTCCAAATCAAAAGAGGTATCATTACGTTCAAAGCCTAACTCTTTTTTTTAGCCTAACCCATTTTACCTGTTTTGGAAAGTTACTTCTTCATCCTGTTCTTAGTTTTGGCCTTAAGATCTTCCTATATCTAGCCTAATATATATCTCGATATATACGTCCACCCATTTATAGATAAGTGTAATTTCATCGAGGTCAAGGATCCATTTTTCTCAAGGATCAATTTTTGTGTGTGGCCTACTATATCATTTAATTATCATGACAAATTGAAAAAAAAAAAAAACTATATGATAAAAGGAAGTTGTAAGAAAAACGAAAACAAAGAAAACAAAAATCAAATAGGAGGTTAAGAGAAAACTCTTTATGAATCTTAGGAAGGGTTTGTTTTCATCGGGTTGAATTACATCAAAGTGGAGGTCCGTCGCGTTGGATCCAAATAAATGATTCTATGTGATACTATATAACTTTATATGTAAGAACATGATTATTGTGGGGGATTTTTATGGTGGAATTTTTAAAGTAATATAAAAAATATTTTTTTTAATTTTTTCTTATATTATGTTAAGAACTTTTTAGCCTAAGAACCCTACAATAATCATGGTCTAATAATCATGGTCTAAGAGTAAGATTATCGGGGGAGTTAGTGGGGTTTTAAGTGGGTTTTTTCAAGAAAGGATGTGAGATAACAAACTAAGTCTCACATTGAAGAATTAGACAAGAAATGTCTAATATATAAAGAGATGTCCAACTTTAATTAGTACGAAGCCTTCTGCGAAAGAAACCAAAAGTAAATTCATGCGGACCAGCTTCAGTGGATAATATCGTACTAATCGGCCAATAAAAAGTTGGACATGAGATTTTACAATCCCAACAAAAGAGACCCATAAAAGGCAAAAACCATTTACAAAAAAAAGCTTGGATAAAGATCGGTTATTGCTTGGTTTTTGCATTGTTCGCGGACTCCACTGACACGTGGTAACTCGTTATTAGTTGAATTTTAATTTATTTATTTTCTGAATCAGTGAAAAATATTATAATAAGAAACCCAAAATTGGCTTCATCGATAATCATGGTCCAAGTGTGGTTGAATTTAGTCAAAAAGTGTTGTTGAATTTCCTGTGGTGAAAATCATCATGTACTCCCCGTTTGATTAAATATAAAGCTATTGTGCTTGTTGACCTTTTCTCTTTTCCAAAAGATTGGACAAACGCATAAAAACACATGCACGAGTCTTAATTAGCAAATTAAAAAATAACAAAACAACATGATGGGATCACTTGAAAACATCTAAATCACACCGTCCTATTCTTTTTTTTTACAAAAAAGAAGAATATTCTTTGATTTGTCATGAACATACTTTTCTTTCAACCAAAGAAGAGTAACCCTACACATTTCATTTATTTTGATCATGAACTCTTTGTGCACTCATTGCCTACATTTATGCTATTATCATTGCTTTCTATAGGCATGGACTATGTACTTTGCATACTACCATTAATATTTTGTACAATAAATATCTTATCGCATTTTGTAGTCCCGGACACGCTGATCACTTTTTTTTATCAAGAGTTTACTCAAGTAATGCATTACTGTATATTCGATCGAAATCAGGATTTATGTGGACTTGCATGTGGTATAGCCACTAGACTAATACTGCATTGGACAAAAAATACAGTCAGTAGGCCAAACAAAAGGACATGAAACATACCTATCTGTTCGATATGTACAATATAACTAACACTTAATTTCTAGTTATACTATGAAAAGATTTTACAGTATACGTTGTTTATTATGTCACTTGTTATGCTATAAGAGTAAATTCAAAATTCAAGTTTTCAGCATGTGGTGCTGGTGTTTAACATGATTAAATCAAATATTAATAATCAGAAAAGTGAAAACTCAGATAACATATCTTTCTTTTGTGTGCAACAAACTCAGATATATGTATTATCATTACTAAAATATTTAAATAACATAATATAACTATAAATATATAATAAGTTACACATCAACTAGACATTAATTGAGAAGTATTATTTCCTAGACATTATTTGAGAAGTGATTTATCATATGTTATCACCGCATTGATTTTTTTAAAAAAATAATGACATGGCTTACTATAAAATATGACATGATTCTTATCTTATTATGACATGTACAATTTCATTTATGAAACTTACATTTTTGGTAAGATTATTAATTATAAGAATAACTTATATGTATTATCATTACTGAAATATTAAATAATATAACATAATTATATTTAAAGATCAAGTTTTGAAATTTTTTATTATATGTCATAATTCTTAACTTATTAAAAATTGTTAAATATTCTAAATTATTTTGAGAAATTCCCTTAGATAGCCCATTTTAGTTTGTTTGTCACAAAAATAGCTTTTAAGGAAGAAAATGACCAAAATGTTTTTTTTAGAAGCTAAAAAATTCATTTATATGCATTTATACCCCTAGGGTTAACTAATTTAAACTTTAGGGTTTAGATTAAATGGGTGGGTTTGGGGTTAGGGTTTCAAATTTTTTAAAAAAATAAAAAAAATCAAAATTTCAAAAAAAAAAAGGTCTATTTTGGTCATTTTATTTTTTGAAGGCTATTTTTGTGACAAAAACTTAAAAAGGGCTATCTAAGAGAATTGCCCAATTATTTTTGATATTTTATAAGTGAAATGAAAATAAATTAAAGTAAACTAAAGTTAAGTATTTTGTAAATATTTTTTTTAATATAAAATATCTTTTATATTATTAATAACTAATGTATTGTTATATAACAAAAATAATTAACTTATTAACGTCTGATTCGTCTGCGGTCAACTCAATAACTCGATGATCGGAGAAATTATCCAATTTAATGTATGGAAGAGACTTTAAAAAAATTAATAAAATTTAACTAAATATGAAATATAAATTAAAAATTGTTAAACCAAATAAGAAAAAAATTACAAAAAATTATTTTATTTTTTCATACTAATAAAACAAAAATATAAATATGGGTAATTCTCTTAAATAGCCATATTTAAGTTTTTGTCACAAAAATAGCCCTCAAAAAATAAAATGACCAAAATAGACTTCTTTTTAAAAAAAAATTGATTTTTTTTTTTTTTGAAATTTGAAACCCTAACCCCAAACCCACCCCTTAACTCTAAACCCTAAAGTCCAAATTAGTTAACCCTAGGGGTATAGATGCATATAAATAAATTTTTTAGCTTCTAAAAAAAACATTTTGGTCATTTTCTTCTTTAAAAACTATTTTGTGACAAACAAACTAAAAAGGGCTATCTAAGGAAATTTCTCTAGAAATATTACTAAAATATATATGTATTAAATTTAAAATTTAAAAAATTGCTACAGTTTTAAAATTTAATAAATCGTTACAGTTTTAAATTATCATCACTTAGTTAGAGAGTTTTAAAAATTGTTGCAGGAACCCACCTAGTTAGAGATTATATCGCTTAAAAACTTTATCATACAAGGTTAAAGCGCGTGTTGTTACCCCAAATTT
Source organism: Sinapis alba (assembly GCA_012274485.2). NCBI lineage: Eukaryota > Viridiplantae > Streptophyta > Magnoliopsida > Brassicales > Brassicaceae > Sinapis > Sinapis alba. The sequence goes on along the minus strand of MU106877.1, from coordinate 68,306 downwards.
GATGTGGTGCACTTGTCCCACACGCTTGTACATTTTAAGAAGTTGAACGTTTAGCTTCCCCTTACTTCAATTGATTAATTTTATTTTGTGAAACAAAGTTGTTTCGATCATTCTAAAGTGTTGAAACAAAATTAGTTAAAACTCCTTTAATGATCATTTATGAAATGGGTGTTGTTCTCCTAATTAATTATCACAAACTATCCTTATCTGTTTTGGTGTGCTATGTCTTTTTCACTTGTTATTCAACTGCCACCATCTAGATACTGATCCGACCGACCTTAAATTCATATCATAGACGTAGTGTTAGTTCAATTTATAGGATGTTTATCTTTAATTCACGCAGGATATATATTTCAAATATATTATTTCACTTCATTTGGTATATATTTTAACAACTACAATTATCTATAAATTTTCTACTACTACATAAGAATATAGAAATTAATATATCCCTAATTCGTTCGTAGACTTGTAGGTTTCCTGAACCGTTGACCTTGTTAAAACTACAAATAGTTATAATTGTTGGGTGTCAAATAACCAAAGTGGGCTACTGAAGACGGAAGCTTGCCAAAGTAGACCAATAATTTTTCCATAGTGAAATAAAGCAAAACAAATTATTACAAGACACAAACAATTCTTATTGGATCGTTAAAACTTGAACTAGTTAGGAACCAACCGTAGCATGAAACGTTTAGTTAGGTACATTAAGCAACAAAGTTTACCATAACAAGGAAAAAGTCTTCGTTGTCATCGATTGATCTATAGATTTTGCTTTTGCATGACTTTTCCCATCAACTTGTGGTGATTTGTGTTTCTAGTTAGTCTCGTAGTACATCTATCTACTGTAGGAATCGAGATCCTATGTCCTCGTAACGATTGCGAATTATTATCGATGCCTCCTCTTTATGTGGGACACAGTTCTATTGACTTTTTTTATTATGTTTTGAAATGTCAGCACGTTGCCTAAAAATGACTACAGTGCAGTAACTGTTTAGATACATATGTAATAGAATGGGACTAGGTTATAAGTTCGTATGTATCTCTTAAAATATCATCAAAGTCAAGGAAATACTTTTTCTGGTACATCAGGAAAATGGAAATGAACTGGTCTTGAACTTGTCGCCGTATTCTTTCAGACTGAATGTGTTATCAATGTTTAACTTTCGTTTATAAGATGTTTATGTTTCTGAATCAGTTCATTCTCTACAGATGTGTGTAATCTGATACTCTTTGATAATTTAAAAATACGTAATTGTAGTTTCATAAGTAGTGAGTGATTTTGATTTTAGTATTATGAAAATAATAGATCATGAAATAATAAATTTACAGATGCATGCACAAGGACTAACTCAATAGAGTTTTTTGCTCTGGAGTTGTACAAAGTTGATTTGTTGAGGATCTTCACACAAATCTTCTAAGTTGATTTGTTGAAGATCTTCACACAAATCTTCTAAGTCTCATTGGATGCTTCTAATAGATTGACCGGAAAGTAGTGATGAACATTTCTTACGATAATTGACATTTTTTATGAGAAAAAAAGTAAAACGATTTGGTTGTAAATGAGAGAAATTATATATAAGTATTAGACTGCTTAATCTAGGAGACCGAAGAATATACTTAAGTATCTTGTAGTTTCATGTTTAAATAATTAACAATAAATATAGTATCTTAACTACTATAATATATGATATATTTAACTGATTGGCTAAACGATTTATGAAAACAATATCAAAACAGAATTTGAAATTACACGTGGGTACCAATCAACCAAATTTTAAAATATTTTAATATCCAAAGGACATAATTTCATGTTTCATACGTTTCGCTAGGAACATAAACGATATATCCTAAAAATTGCATCCTAACTATATGGAATATGAATATCTAAACCATAAACCCTAAACGTCTACATACATAAAACATAATCCATAAATTGCAGAACATGTAACTTTAAAATTGGAATTATAAATCATTAATTTTGTGTAACAAACCATATCATATGTGCTTAAACCATAGAACATGCATCATTTGTATATAAAAACAAAGTCTTAAAGAATATGATTCGAGATCATTGAATAGTTAGGAACCAAACTGATATTAGAGAATAGTAATCGAACAAGGTTTGATTAGTATAACCAAAGAATATATAAGAGAAAATAAGGTTGATAAAGCGGTAATTAAAACGGTTTAAGAGAACTAATCCCATGTAAACCATGTCAACAAATTAAAAAAGCTTAATTGTTAATGTCATATCACCATTATAAAATAATTGAGTCACCATTGTAAATTAATGAGACAACCAAATTATAAGAATAATTATTAAACATATTCTCAAATAATATTATGAATTTATGATACATATAAATCTTGTTTTTTCCTTTTTTGCATTCAAACTTTGAGTTAGATTTGACGAAATATTTGGCTCCAGTCTAAACTCTGACTAAGATTTCAGAGTAATTAAGAGTAAGGTCAGTGATGACCATATTTATAAATGTACTAAACTCTGACCAAGATTTCAGAGTAATTGTAAAAGACTCATTTATGTTAGGAAAAGCATAAATGAAATTTTACATAAATGAAATTTTGTAAGAACTTTTATATGATTTTTGTAGTGATAAATTAAATGGTTCATTCTTACATTTCAAAAAGTGATGATTTATATTTCAGATTATTTATCAAATTTCACATTTTTATGATACTTATTAAATCTTGCGAACGAGTGAATAAATAATTAAAAGATGATATGTCATTAATCTACTAAAATTAAATTTCTAGTGTTTTATGGTTATTCTTCGAAATCCTATGAATCATCTCAAACTTTTTGGTATATAATCATTTAACTTAATAAGAATGGGCACAAACCTAGTATATGGTATTTTTGATATATTTAATACTCTATTTAACTTGTAGGGATAATAGAATTTTAGAGTTTTATTTATAGTTTGTTAAAAATAAGTCTACTTGCTTAGAAAATGACGAACTCACAAGTTATTTGTTTTATTTTATTAGACCACTTATAATTTGTTTGATAAGTATTTGTAAGCTATTTGATAATTTGGTAAAATTTCAAGCTAAAAACTTTATTATTTATAAAAAGTATTCCATCGCTTTCTCTATGTTTTAATTAACATGTGAGACAAAATATAAAAGAACTCTAAATGATTTCTATAAATATATTAATTATTTAATTTTCTTATAAATAAAAATATAAATAAGTTAGTTTATTATAGTTTAGGAAGATTTATTTTTGTTTATTATTAAAACGAGTAGTAAATCAATAACATCAAATACTTAATTTTTAATATTTAATTAGATTTTGATCCGTAAGGTAAGCAGAATAATTTAATTTAATTTAATTTTTTACGTTTACAATTTATAAAGAAATTATTTAACATTATATTATCAATACGTGTAAAAATGTTGTACATAATATATTTGATTATTTACATGTGTGTTGAGCCATATTAGATATATAAGAATAATATTTATTTTATTTTAAAATATAAGAATAAATAATTTATTTGTGCAAATTTTAGGAAGTTTATACGATATGCATATACACTAATTATTTTGAAAAAGGTTTTATAATCAATATATTGATAGATGTTGAGCATATTCGTTTATTAATATATTATTGATTTACTAAATCTATTTATTTTATATAAATTAGTTACCAAATATAGTATATAACATGTTTTCACATATTTTTTAATTTTTAAAGAAAAATTATTAAAAATACCATAAATTAAGTATCATTTTTTATAAATACTCTCAATCAAAAATATATTTACATTTTAGTTTAGGATTTAGTAATTATTGTTTAAGATTTAATATTAAGAGAATAAGATTGAGTTTATAAATGTTTTATTAATATTAGCTTAGTGTATTTTTATCATAAATTTAAAATAGTTATGAAAATAATTATTCATTAATAATAAATTTAAAAAATGGTACCAAACTTGTAGTATAATTAAAATTTTCTCATTTTTAAATGAATGTAACAACCACATAATAGATAAGAAGGTTTTCAAAAATCAGATGTTATGTATCTCTGTGAATAGATACTAATTAAAATATGGATAATTTAGAAACAAAGAAAGAGGCGAGGTTTTTTTTTTTTTTTTGGTAACACAAAAGCAGCAAGTGTCTAAATTATGTATTCTAACTGTCGATACGATGTGGCTTTGACAGGAACTATTATGATCTTAATTAAATGAGAGAAGATGTATAATGATGATCTGTAGGCCGGTCTAGTTACCGACTAAAACGTGTTCCTACTATTCGAATGCCATTCTTGGAATGTGATAAATTGTAAAGAAACAAATATCTATAAAATAATAATATATATAGTTTACATTAGGGTTAGGTAAAAATATTTGAGATATTTGTTTCGATATGTTACTTAAATCGCTTTTATTCCAACAAGAATCTGGCTAACGTGCAAACACAATAGTCCTTCATCTAATTAAGATATAAGTTGTAGTTATGCAATTTCAACAGTCGGCACTACTTAAGAATAACATCCGAGGCTTTAAAATTAGGACTCTAGTTCCAAAACAATGGATATTACTTTTGATTCGAATATACAGTATATAAAACCACTCAAGATAAATATGTCGGCTGGTCTGCTGAGTACTTAAATTTTGGCTTAGTGTGAATTTTAATTTTAGAGAAATGGTAACTAGAACGAAATCGAATGTAAGGTGGATCTTTTGTTACGATTTTGGTATTGGTTTTAACTTGAACTTTAATTACACAAATGTTAGTGTTCATAAACAAAAAAAAAATACGCTAATGTTTTTTGGTTTGGTAAGAGCATCTTTATCCTAGAGACTCCAAAAGGGGTCTCTTATTATTATTTTTTTTATTTGTTTTCTTTCTGATTTTCTTAAAAAAAAAAAAAAAATTAAACCAATCGCGGGCCGACACGTGTCAATGGGGCCCGTGAACAGTGCAAGAAACGGTTCTTATTTAAGAGTTTTAGGAACCGTCTCTTGCACTGTTCACGGGCTCCACATGTTTTTGGGGTCCGCGAACAGTGCAAGAGACCCCCTTAAGAGACCTGGATAATCATGCTCTAAGAATCGCTCAAATGTTGAATTTTAGGAAATTGTAAGTTCAATTTGTATATATTTTAAAATTTTAGTTAATACTGATAGCTACACAATCATAATATATTAATCCAAATAGTTTACATTTGAATCTAGGTTCTCGGTGTTGTTTGGTCTGATTTATTATCTTGACTTGACTAACCCCCTTTAATGTGAACACAACCAAAACCACATCAAGAATTTCTTTTGAATAATTAATACTTCTTCCTCCGTTTCAAAATGTTTTATATTCTAACATTTTCACACTTATTAAAAAAACATACTCCCTCCGTTTCAAATAAGTATCGTTGTAGAGTAAAATTTTCGTTTCAAAATAAGTGTCATTTTATAGTTTCAATGCAAAATTTATTAACTTTTTATTTTAATTTATTTTTCTATTGGTTGAAAAGTGGTTAGGTGTATTGGTAGTTGTGTTTTTATTTTGGAAATATGCAAAATTAAATATTTTCTTAATTTGTGTGTCAAAGTCTAAAACGACAACTAAAATGAAACGGAAGGAGTATAAAGTTTTAGCTACCAATACATTAATTTATGTAATTAACTATTCCTCATAACTTTTAACCAACAGAATTTTAATAAATATAATTATATTTTTTGAAGTTTACAATTTACAATTAATTAATACTTTGAAAATGTACAAATATATCTTTTTGAAATATTTTTTTTCTAAAACATGGAATTTTTTGAAACAGAAAGAGTATTTTTTAATCGACCGGTAAGAACCAGCAATACAGTGTTCATTACAAGTTTGTTTCACTCAAAAAAAATTCCAATTTAAATATTATAATACTAGTTTCACTTGTCCAATACACCAACGCATTCCGCTAAATTACTCTGAAATCTTTAAAAAAAACATTTCTCGTTTTCAGCCGATGATGTTAATCATAAGAAAATGGAGTTTACCACATTGCCTCATATGCTGCTATTCTCATAAGCTCGTCGGATTAGCTAGTTTTTGATGATATCTTCAATCTTGGAATTTGACTGACCATAAAGCTTTAGACTCTAAATGATTAGAAGATGAGAGATAGCAAACCTTGAAGAAAGCCACCAAATCCTCACTTAACCACCGTAACTAGAGAGGAATGAGACCGCCAAGGACCCCAAATAGAGCTGACGACACAACCTCCAGACAAGGTGGGCTGTAGAGAAAACATAATCTAGAACTCTAAAGGCTTCAGAACCTGTAAAAAGATAGAAAGAAGCATGTCAAGATAACCAAGGGCAATCCAAGCATTAGGATGTTTAAACGCTAACCATGTCTCCTCGATGACCAAGACCCAACTGACTCAATTGGAAGACCTGAACAACATCATAACCCTAAACTAGAGAACCTACATCGGTCTTCTTTACGCTTCAGAGCCACACCTCATTGGAGTAGTGAAGAATAGCTGATGAAGTGGAACAGGAGGCTCAAAAATCATTCGCGAAATAGTACGAGCAACACTTAAACCAGAATAGTGAAATAGATATGCAAGCGGAGAGCATCGTCAGAGGCATACTTGATTGTTCCATAGACGACATGTCAAGGTCACACCCCTTAAAATGCACACACAAGACCCACAAATATACCTTGACCACTAGGCCACAAGGTGTCCCTGTGCACGAGCCGACAGATCACCACCGACACCTCCTCTGAGTTAAAAAGCAACCTGGAACCAAAACAAAACACCAAGCCTTGACTCCAAGAGGCTAACACACTCCTCTCCATGGCAAAAATCTCGGCAAAGTATACTATATAAGAACGAAGGAGAGAGCGAGTCACAAATCTTCACTTGTGTTCACCATTTTGTCGGCGACCAGATATATACGAAGGGAAAACGATATTCGCCACCACCAAACCCCAAAGCCGACTTTTTCCTTAGAAAACTCCGACACTTCGTTGAAATTCCAGAAATACATCGCAAAACATCAGACTTATCTCTTTTCGGAGTAAATTTAGAAATCCACCTAACAGTTGTCTTCCATCAGAACCTTGTATTTATCGGCGACCAAGAGATAGCTAAGGAAGAGGACAAGAGAACATCGAGAGAGGGAAGAGGCCCACCTACCGTCAGAGCGTGGAGATCAAACGCCGTCAGAACCCGAAGACTAAACGTCACCGTAACCCGAAGATCAAATACCGGTAAAATAAATCAAGACTTTATTTTATCATTTTTTTATTACTGGAGAGAGAAAAACGCATCTTTTTGTATAATTAGTATTTAATACCTATAAAAAGTGAAAACAATCACAAACCAAGATTTTGAGTTTAATTAGTACATTATTGATTAACTGTACGATTAATTAGGTGATAAAGTAGATTTGTATGCTGCTCACATGGATGTGCGTGAAATGATGCTTTTAACCATCTTTTTGTCTCTCCTACATTTCGAGCTAAAAAGTTAAGCTGTGTCTTTTTATTTATTTAATTTTTCTGTACATTGTTCTTTTGCTATTAAGAATGTTGCACGATATATTATTTACTGTTTATATATAATCTTCCCACTACAAATTTAATCAGGCCATTGTACATATCTTGAATGATAAGAATATATTTGGGTCTCTATGAATCTTTTGGTTTAATTACTTATATTTATTACTTCCCTCTGTTTAAAATTATTTATGTTATAAAAAAATGTTTTCAAAAAATGTATTTTTATTAAGTAGTAATGGTAAATTATAAATTTCAAATAAATTAATTATGTTTATTAAATTTTGATCGGTTAAAAATTATGAAAAATAAAAATAGAAAATAATGGTGTATTTGTAATAAAAATTTAAGATGTTTTTGGATATGTATGAAAACTTCAAAACATTTTTTTTACAGAAAAATATACATTACAATAAACATCGTTTTAGCACTCATGTCCAGATAAGAAAATATGTTAGAATTTGTTATGCCCTTGCACAAAAAAAAATCATTACGTAATCTTTATTAATTTTATTACATATTAGTTAGATTGTTTAAGTCATAATTAACACTGAAATCTAAAATATAATATTTTCTCGAAAGGGTAAGACAAAGTTAATATGACACTAATCTAACATGTGAGCCTATCAAAAAGGTACAAAGAGTCTACAGATTAGAAATCTCAACAAAATGACCATTTTCCTAATATAATTTTTATCTTAATTACTGAGCGGAGTTTTTTTGTCTGCATATATAATTGAAAGCTTAAACAAAGCAAAATAGATAATTTAATTTTTATTTATGCTCATGGTGCAAGAAAAAATACATAGTATTCTACATATTTCATGAATTCAACGGAAGAACTCATAGATCAATATCCTCTAAATAATTAAGCACACATTATATAAAAACATCTACATCATTTATAATTAAACAAAATGTTTTTAAGTATAATATTTAACATTTATTTTTAAAAAGTTAGTTACATAGCATCCTAAAAACATAATAGTAAGGGATATAAAAGTGCAAAATTAAATAAAACAAGAATATCAGTTAAACAATATATTATATACTACGTTAGTTCACAATCATTTCCAAATATAGACCATATAGAAAGATAAAAGTATACAATCTGTATAAAACTCCAAATGTCTCTTAGATAAATATATTTCAAGTAATTTTCATAACTTTTAACTGTATTAAAACCCCAACACTATTATGTTTGACTTTAGTGTGTGAAAGCTAGGGTAGAGCATTCGGGGACCAATCGAGTTTTGGTTTGGGTTCAATCAGATTTCAGATCTTTGGGTTTATAAATTTTAACCAAATAATTTGTAAAAAACTAATTTTCTAAAAGTTGATGAATCATGTCGTTAAACCATAAGTAGGGTCGCTACACCGCACCTGAACTGAAGTGCCGTTCGGAGCCATAGAGAAGCGTACGTGAAAACGAAAGGCAAACTCTTTCATAACTAAAAGATTCCTTTTTAATATAGTCAGTCAAAAGAAGTCAACCGTTATGACAGTTGACCGATGATGACGACAAATGACGTCACCGTCAAGTTTGTCTTCTCCTCCTCTGTTTAAATAGAAACCAAACCCACTTCGACTCACTCACACACAAACACACACACAAACACATAGATACATAAACACAACAAGAAACTAAAATCACGCCATGTTTGGACATATAAGTAGCTCCATAGCATCCGGCGATACGTGTCCATGTTTGCTATACTCCGAAGACGTAATGGCTCCTCCTCTGCCGCATGATCATTCTCACCACTTCCTACCACCACCTCCGCCTCTTATGATGAGCCACCACTCGCTATTTACGGCCGAGGCAGTTCCAGGGTATGGCTACTTTGACTCCGGCATGAACGGTAGCAGTGGAAGCAGCGGCTGTGACTCGCCGAGCTCGATGGGGAGCGGCGGAGAGAGTCTTATGATGCAGAGGAGTGTGAGTAGCCATAATGGCTTTTTTAGTAATTTACCGATGACGGCCCACGATTTCGTTAACGATCATGATGGGCCAGTGAGACGGGCCCTTAGCGCCGGAGATCTACCCGTAAGTAATATTATTATATACACATTTGCATGACGTATTTTGATATTTCCAACCTATTAGACTAACAACTGAAAACCATGTTCTTATCGTTTCCAAACGCACTTTCTGTCTCTGCGTTCACATAAGACAACTTTCACATTTTTAAAAGATACTCCCTCCGTTTCAATTTAATTATCATTGTAAAGGAAAATTTTTGTTTCAAAATAAATATTTTTTTAGAATTTTAATACAAAATTTATTAAGAAAATTTTCTAGTTTATTTTTATATTGGTCGAAATATGGTTATGTGTATAAATAATTGTGTTTTTATTTTAGAAATAACAAAATTATATATTTTATTAATATGTGTGCATAATCCTAAAACGACAATTAAAATAAAATGGAGGAAGTAATAAAAAGATGCAAACGTAGACTGGAACTACTAGCTTTTACAATGAATGTTTTGGGGTTTTACTTGGTGAAAACACTGTTATATTATATAAATTAATGTAAAAGCAAACAAACGTTTTGGTGTAGAGGAGTAGCAGAAGAGAGAGCAGTGCAGTGTTGAGTGAGAGCAATGCGATAATAGAAGGAATGAGCAAAGCTTATAAGTACACTCCTGAGGAGAAGAAAGAGAAGATCGAGAAATATCGTAGCAAACGAAACCTTAGGAATTTCAACAAAAGGATTAAGGTATTTTTTTTACATTTTGTTATATGTTTACTCTTAGTTGTGTGTATATTTCAATTGGTATTGTTCTTCAACACGTCGAGAGATGCATGAACAGTATAACACCTATATATTCAATATGCATGTATTATATGTGTCCCGTGGAAACTTTTAAAGACTTGACATTGACATGTAGTTGTATGAAACAGTGACATGCACCTGCACACTTATTGATGCTAACTAATCCATTCACTTCAGATCAAGCATTATTTTCCTATAATTTCTCCCTTAATCAACTAATAATGAATTCTATAAATTTCAAAAAAAAGCATTCACATGCCTCTTTTAATAAATCAAATTTATTAGATCTAAATAATTTCTAATACAAGAATTCACATTTAGTATAAAACTAAACGGTTCGTTGATGTCTCAAGAAATAAAAGGTTCGTTGACTAAAAAATTTGAAACTAATAGGCTCAACATATCATATCAATAACTATCACCTCAAAAGTAACACTGTCTATGCTTTTAATCTTATCTTCAAACATAAATATTAATTTCATTAGCTATACATGAGTATGTGAATTAGAATTAATGTTGTGTCACATCATATTTGGTCTTAAGGAATATTTTGAGATAGACAATCAAGCTCCAAGCTTGCCATAAGTTTATCTCCCCATTATTTATTTTTTATAAACGAGAAGGTCCTCAAATATCAAAAACACTTGCAGAGAAAAAGAATTAGAGTAGCCCATTAGTTACTTCATACAGGAACTAAACGATATAGATAAATAATCTAAAACTATCACCTTGGTTTTGAGAAGGATTTTTTTTTGTAACTGGCTTTAATTTTTGAGAGGGATTTAATACATATATTTTGTGATTAGTATGAATGCAGGAAGACATTAGCGGACAGTAGGCCAAGAATAAGGGGGAGATTTGCAAAGAATGATGAGATTTCACAACAAGAACAAGTTGATGTTATTGAAACCGTGGTTGGAGATATTGACACGTGGGCATCTTTTCTTGATTCTTTCTCTGCTAATCACTTCCTTAATTAGTCTCTTATAATTATATTTTATGTTTTTTCTTTTCTTATATATGTTTATATGGCACTTTCATTTGTTTTGGTTTGAAAGATTTCTCCATGTTGCCTAAACTCATGTAGGTTTTGTGTGTTTCCTTTGTAAATAAGTAACATATTTTGTATTTTTATTCGGAGTTCTTGGCTGAATAATATATTTGACTGCGGAAGTAACGGAATAGAACCACTTTGGTAATCTTCTTGACATGTCATGGAGGGAGCTCGACACTAGTTCCTACTCTATGTTCTCATCTAGTTGAGATAAAATGGTTTAGTGGATAGGTTAAGGCAAAGCAAGATGAAAACAGTATCACTATATACAACTTTAGCAGAGTGAATCTTCGTCTAGTGATTTTCTTGAAATATAAGGATCATAGTTCGAATCTCAAAGGCTCACAAGAATTTTTTTTTTCTTTTTATTAATAAATAGATAAATATAGAAACAACGTATAACAATTTAAAACGAAAATGTAATCTCACTTAATTTGTATAAAAGCACAGAGTGTATAATTGATATTAACGTAGATGTTGTATCCAGTAACCTGCGTATGTGAATTGTAGGTAAACCTGGAACGAATCGGATATCCGGGATATTTTAAGGTATTCGGATCTGGATCCGGATCCGAATCCAGATCTTTATCCGACATATCTATGATTTTACTATTTTTATCCGAATTCGGAGTTTTTGGATATCCGGATATTAGATATTCTCTTAAAAATTATAATATTCGGCGGATATTCAGATCTGGATTAAGATCCTTAAAATAAATAAAAATGATATTAAAATATATATAAATATAAACAATAATTTATAAATAAAAGTAATATAGTGTTTTTAATTATTTTTAAATATATTATTATAAAATTTATATTTATATAATATTATAATAAATAAAATTAGTTTATATATATTATTATTTTTGAAAAAAATGTCAATAAAAATTACAAATCCGGATATTCGGATTAAAAAATCAAGATATCCGGATTCAGTTTTGACGGATCCAACATTTTACTATCCGGATCCGGATTTTGATCCCTTCGGATATTCTGATTTTCGGAGCGAATCTCAGATCGAATCTGGATCTCAGATCGAATTCGGATCTCGAATAAAAGTTTCAGGCCTAATTGGAAACGATTAAAAAACGAGACAGAGGTTAATGTTTGGTTCTATAAATGGAAAAATAATATTAGAACATTTTTTCAACTAAAACAAATGATTTCATTCCCTATCATTATTACTTATGGGCCCGTAAACAGTTTATGTATAGTTTATTATGTTCCTTAATGGTCTGAATTATCTTTTACCAACTTGATTTACAAAAATAATCAGAAAGTAGAAAGATGATAACTTTTAGCATTGAAAAACATGGTCATGTTACTCTGATGATTTCATTACCCTCACGTTAAGTACTCATCGTGCTACTAAGTACTAGCAATCTCCAAAAGTAAGCATATATTAACACCTTAAAAGATCCTTATGAAATCAAAGAAGGTTCCACTCTAATAAACTAAAATAAAGTAATCAACCAAACATCAATTGTGTTATTATAAGAGAAAAGAATATTCGTATTTTTTCAAATGAGCCACAGCTTGAGCAGTCTTTCTTCTTTAGCAAAGGCTATGGAGAGAGATGTAGGCCCTCCGGCGACCATGTCCCCGACTTTTGTCGGCCGGCGATAGATTTACCGACTCTCCACTCTTTCAACATGTGTTTTTCACTTTTTCAATTTCTTTTTATTATTTTAAGTAAAAGTGTTTTTTACTTGAGCACGAGTACATGAAGAAACCAACTATAAACTTTATAAATATATTTTTTCCTTTCTTTTCCCTCACTTGTATGATCGGTTCAACAACAAAACCACGAGACTTGCGTGTGTTTAAATTTAATGAGCCAAACTTCACTAGAGTTTAAGAGTCATCCACCTCTTCTATGTTTTCTTCTTTTACTGATTCGTTTGAAACGTTGAAGTAGAAAAGGCTTCAAAGGTTGTAGTTGCGTTAATCGAACTCTACTCCTCTTAGCTCGTACGTTACCTGCATTTTCCCCCAATGGATTGAGATAACTTAAGACTGAAGCTTAATCCAAAATATGCGTTAAATTTTCCAAATGATGAAATTTAGATCCATACCTGAGTTTCTTTCAGGCTGGACATGGGCTTGTTGATTAGTTTCGGTTTCTGTCTCGCTTTCCTTTTTGTCTTCCATTGTTATCTCGACGATGTTGTATCTAACCGATGGCTCTTCCCTAAGCTCTGCCTCACTGGAGTCTAACATTGACATTCGGTCATGGTCTTGTCCAGCCGCCTCTGGACTGAGAGAGTTACCTGATTCTTTAAGCAAATCAGTAGTCTCAGAGGAGGGTAAGTTAGGAAGATTAATATTACTGTCGCCTGTTTTATGCTTCTGTTCTTCCACTGTCACCTCCATGTACTCGTCGTGCTTTGCTTCCAAAGAACCATCGATTTTCATCTCATCGCCATCAATGGATACAGAGTGCTCACTCTTAGCATGACCAGAAATAACTCCTCCTTTGCTGACTCCGTCCAGTGAGACTTCATCATGAACAAGAAAAGGTTCCACGTTTAATTTTTCAACAGGACTTTGTGGGACCACGTGATCGATTTTTGATGGCGACATTGATTTATCATCTGACTCAACTTCAACCCGCATGTCAACATCACAAAGTGCATCTGACTTTGTACATCTTACCGGTGTAAAGGATGCAGCTGCTGCTTGATCTTGCACCAAAAGCCCTTGTCCCTGGCTGGTACTGCTTTTCCTCAGGGGGACCATAGTTGTAGGTTTCACTTTGTTGTCATCTTCAGATATCTCAATTTGGCTAATGGTTTCGTTTTCCCGAAGGTTATCAACAGATGAAGCTGAATCAGCCATACAAGCATCAAAAACTTGATTCTTACAGTGCACTGGTGCGTCAATCATCTTAGCTGCAGGTGGCTGAGTCGAAGGTTCACTTCCAAGAATATCCTTAAGCCGGAAACCATGTGATGGCAAGCCTTTACGATCAGAGCGGACATCAATCGCCTTAGAGGATTTGGGCGCCACAGCACGTGTGGTGGCATCAAAAGCCTTTGCGAGATCTTCCAAGAGCATGTCACCTTCGCCACTTGAGATGGGATCCCATTTCATGAAATCTCCAGACGTAGGCTGGTCGTCGAGGCTAAAGGTATCATGACTAGAAGAAAGTAGCTCAACCTTGACAGCTTCTTTGTGAAACCGCTTCTTCTTTAAAATCTTGGCTATCATATTCCTGAAAGCAAATTAAAAGACAATAAGAATCTCAAGCTCAACACTGCATCAGATAACACAACTGCTAGAAGAACTAAATACACACCTGCAGTTCTTTGAAATGGCAGCTCTGGCTCTTTCAGTAGAGAGTCCAAGCAAGGACATGAGGTTGATAACATCGTTTGGACCTCTAAGTTCAGTGACTGAAGGAGAACCACTCGATATTATCAGATTCTTCCCTTTAGTCCAATCCACCAGTAACTAGTAATGCCATATCACACGAACGTATAAGCATATAACCAGAAAACTCTTAACAAAAATCATCAACTAAGAATATAACATAGTAACTAAAAATATAACATAATCATCAACTAAGCATATAACTAGTCCAATCCACCAGTAACTAATAATGGCACATCACAAGAACGTATAAGCATATAACCAGAAAACTCTTAACAATAATCATCAAATATACAATGTGATAACTGTAGCTTGATGCATCAAGAGTTTCTCACCTTAGCATTCGATATAACTTGTCTTCTCTTCTCAGCATCCTTCAAGAGATCAGAATACTTGATCTCAAAGTAAATCCCTCGCTGCCCATTCAACACAATGAGATAGAGATACACACAAGACTCTTGTAACAGGAAACACTGAGTGAATCACAAACCTTAATAGCAGCTTTAACCGAGGGATGCATCAATCGAAATGGCAAATTCGAGAAATCAATCGAGATAATATCAACCTACAACGTACAAGCTAAGATAAGAATCATCACAAACTCAATAAGCAAGCTCAATCACAGAGGAGTTAGGCATAAGAACCTCAGCTTTCGTACAAGCTTGATCGAACGCGAACTGATTCATCGGCCTAACTGCAACGATATCGTAGCTTTTCAGAACCGGATTCCCAGAGTTCAACCCCAGACACTGAGCCTTGCTCTCCAATTTAACGGTAACGCGTGTGTACTGCCGAAACGGAGTGGATCGAGGGACGCCGAGTAAGTCGCGATGGAACGCGACGGATGATGACAATCGAGGAGCGGCTTTGATGAGAGATCCGAGAGTGAGAAGAGGGATCGTGCAAGAGTCTTTCTCCGTCATTACGCCTCCGATCGAATGGCTATGTGCGATTCCAACGTAGCCGAGTTCCATGGCTTTCGTGGCGAGCTTTACGCGGAGTTTGTTTACGATGGTGATTTCCTTCCCGCCTGATGGGGACGGGTAGCTGTACGGTATGCTTAGGTCGAAGAACGCCATGGCAGAAGAAGAGATACGCCGGAGAGAGATTTTCCGATTAGGGTTTAAGCATTGGAGTTTTTTGTTCTTCGTCTCTAAACAAATCAACTTACTCAGCTTGTGGACGATGACGTGTCGTCGATTTGTGAAACGACGTCGTGTGGAAAAATCCAAAATAAACTTACTCAGCTTGTGTTGGCTGACGAATTTCAGATTTTGAACCAAGCGGCTTGGGCTTTTCCGCTTCGCTGTTATTAGGAAATCCAAACTTGAGCCCACTACATCTACAGGCCCATTAAAAAATAATGTTGCTTGTCGGAAGTCCAATGCTGTCCGTCATGTAGCCTGGGATGCTTTGGATTCTCTCTTTCCCGTGAGTATTTCCTTACAAGAATCACTATTTAAACAACATTCTTTTGATTACAAGATCCAACGTGAGAAACATATCATCCAACACTTCAAATATGGATAGGGTTGGCTTATAACTTTGCCTTGCAGGTGGTGCTGCCCATCCTCTCGAAGGAACTTTGGGGTTTCTTGCATAAGGCTCATCTTTTCAGGGCGAGAAAAGTCAAGGCAGAGCTGAATAGCTTTTAACTGAATGATGAATCACTATATTCTTGTTACCCAATTAAGTTCTGTAACAAAACCTAGCTGGTGAAAAGCTCTTTTGTATGCATAAGCTCTGAAGATTAAACTCGAATTCCAGGAGGAGCATATTTACATGGAACCCACGACATGATAAAATGAGGAGAGTATGTCAGGAAAATTTTACTTGAATTCCAAAACCCACATACCACAGCTACTTTTCATCCGCAACTACGATATTTCGGATATACTCCATTTCACTTTACATCAACCTACTAGTCTCGAGATGTAAGACAAAACTAAGCACAGATCAAGTAACATGTATACAATTATTCAAAGCAGGAAACAACGATGAGACTTGCAAATATTACATCAGACATCATAAGCCACAACACAGAACAAGGGTTCAACTTAACAACACAGAACCGGATTATAACATAGCAAATGAGATTGGTCAGCAATCTAATCCAAGATCAAAACCCAAAACAAACCACCACAAGTTAACATGTTTAATCAACTACACTTTTAGATAGAACTAATAAACCACTCATGTAATCATAAGATTAGATTATTGGAACTCAATTCGTATTTAGGTGATGGAATTTAACAAACCCAATTGCTAAAGACGAAGACTTTGAATATTAAGGAGTTTTTAACCTCAACGAGATGACATAGACTCGAAACATATCAATCGCAGTACTTACAAACAGTGAAACGATACTGGAAACAAGAAAGGAACCCTAATTCAAACATTCAAGATAAAGGAAACCCTAACTCATAGTCTAGGAGCTGGTAAACTTCGTAACCGCCTTAGTACCCTCGGAGACAGCGTGTTTCGCCAACTCACCAGGTAGAACAAGCCTCACAGCGGTCTGAATCTCCCTAGAAGTGATGGTCGGCTTCTTGTTGTACCTCGCAAGCTTTGAAGCCTCACCAGCAAGCTTCTCGAAGATATCGTTGATGAAACTGTTCATGATCCCCATGGCTTTGCTTGAGATTCCGATGTCTGGGTGAACCTGCTTCAGCACCTTGAAGATGTAGATCTTATAGGTCTCGACGCTCTTCTTCTTCATCTTCTTCTTCTTGTCGCCGCCTGCACCGGCTTCCTTCGGGAGCTTCTTCCCGGCCTTTGGTTTCTTCTCTGCTGGGGATTTCTCGGCTTTGGATTTCTCCTCCACCGGCTTCTCGGAGGCGGGTTTCTTCTCCGCGGGCTTCTTCTCTGCCTTGGGCGCCATTGATTCTCGAGAGGAAGTTACGAATCTGAGATTGGTTTAGGTTCTAAAGATGTTTTTTGTTTGCTTGATGTGTCTACAATGACTTGAGAGATTCTTTTTATACAGATCGAACGGGTTGATATTATTGGATGGAATTGTTTGACGCGGATCGATGTTACAACCGTTGGATCTTCTTTTAAAATGGAAAGAGATCTACGGTTTAAAAGGAATCTTAAAAAGAAGGAAAGCTCTCACACGTGATACACTTGTTGGCGGGGACTGTTCACGTGTCGAGTTTGGCGCACTCTCAGCTCCTCGTGAAATTTTCCTTTCCCGCCCCCTCCCGCCTTTCTAATCAGCCCATTTATTACAACGAGTCCAACCTATGGCCCATTTAGAATTAGTGAGACCGAGACGTAACCTTCTCAACCCAGACTTTAAACCGACCCGTCCGGTTCTCAGATATCTTGGTTTGTTGTGCTCACTTAAGACATAGCTGAAGGAATGACATGTTTGACACAAGGCTTGAAGCCTAACTCCAAACACTGCTGTACAGAGAATGATTCTAGTTCGAAAAGCTGACCCCTTGTGTAATTGTATAAGTTAAAACATTCCATCACATCTCAATCAGTAGTATTCGTTTGGCATTTTTATCCACCATGCAACAAAGAGAACAAAGGACGCTCAAAGGAATCATCTTTACACAAAGGATGCAAACACAGCACAAACATTGGGATAACTTTCCGTATAAGCTGAAACACTGTTCGGTCTCAGAGACACAGAAGACAAGACCAGATAGATAGAATAAAGGGCGTTATGTTTTTATAACAGTCACATGAAACTGTAAGAGCCAAAGAAGCTTATTCAAAGAGAGAGATAATAGTTTTCAATTGACACGGCTTTTGAAAACATCAAGATCCATCTCAGTTGGATCAGTTGCTTGAAGCTCCACTTGAATTCCATCAAGCTCACGCTTGAACCTGTCCTTGGAGCTCGCATAGATCATCTTGCTTCTCACCTTTGCTACATCAGGACACCTTTTGCACGAAACAACACTTAAGAATAAATACATGCAGACAATAAGAACAGAGAGACAACAATCTTAAAATTTGTTTACCATGCAATGAAGAAAATCTTGCTCTTCTGGCAATTCTCCGCGGTGACAAAATCAAAATCATAAATAGCATATCGGCATTCTTCAGCAGGGAGGCTAGCAGCAAAGTCCTCATAGGTTTGAATAGGTTCACCAACTTTGTCAACAACCACTTGCTTCTGCTTCTCCTCGATCTTGTAAACAATGAAACGGTGTGTCCTCTTCGCCTTCAGTTCCAGAAACCTTAGCTTACAGTCATCATGGACTGCCATTCCCGACGCCGCATTAGCCTAAATCATCAAACACAACAACAACAAAAACACTAAGATTCACAACTCTTCTCCCACATTTCCAGATCCATCAAAGCTAATCTTGGAAACAAAGCTAATCTTGGAAACAATGCTAAAACCAAAGGATGAGTCTAAGCAATATCCTGAAAACCTCTAAAAACTAGATTAGTCTCTGCACATAAACCTCTATAGAATCATCATAAGAGATAAGACAAATCGATTTCAACACACAAGAGGCAAGATGGATCAAACAAAACGAACGTTCAATCATTCGCATAAACTCACACACACACACACACACGAAAGCACCAGATTCTTCCATGATTTCGATTCTAACTAGCGACGAACTACAGTGTCGTGAACTGTTCGTCGGAATTTTTCTTCATTCCTAGCCTAGATCAGTACATTAGATCACGCACAGACACAGAATCTTAGAGATCTAATCGGAGAAAACAAATCCATCTTCTAGATCTAGTTAGCTAAAGATCGTAATCAAATCAGCGATTGAATAACTTGTGAACAAACAATATAAGAAGAAGAAAGATCGGAGTTTCACCATAGCTGAATCAAGACGATATCAAAAAGATGATTACTGCTGAAAGGAGACGCAGAGAAGAGGAAGAAAATGTTTTCTTCGAATATGACTCTTTTCCTTTTTCTTCGGCGTTATTTGGAAGCTATATAATATCCTAATATTAATTATTGAGAAATTCATTCAACCTGCTTTATATTTTCTTCTATTTGTGAACTATTGCCATATGGTCAGCTTGTTTCTTTTTTTTTTTTTTTTTTGTGTGTGTGTTTTGGTCAACGTATAATAATGAACTGTAGTCTGTAACTATATGGTCAGCTTATTATATTTCTTTTAGTCAACTCAACATTTAATATGAACGTTAACTCTATGGTCAGCTTATTATTTTGTTTTAGTAAACATATAGTAAACATATAACCAATTTAAAGATAGTATATGATCAAAAGTATTAATATTAAAATTTGCATATATGTTCTAAGTTTCTAACTAGTTTTTTTTTTTTTGTTGCATCAAAAACTTGAGAAGATATTGGCATTATCCAACTAAAGGCATTTTTTAGTGGTAGTATCTTAAAGAGTATTTATCTACTATTATATATATTGAAAAAGTAGGAAAGGGATAAAATTTGTGACAATTGATTCTTCTGCAAAGTACTCTTGACCAAAAGTTGAGAAATGTTTTTGCAGATGTCCATTTATGAATGATTAATTGTTAAAAAGAAAACAAAATAAAACTGTATAATTAAAGGTTAACTAAATCTTGACTCGTGCATCCGCACGGGTATTTATTTTCATTTTTATACACTGTTATTTATTTTGCCAAATTAATAGTAAATAATTTAACAATAATTATATAACAAATTATAAATTTAAGTATTTTCAAACATAATAATCATATAATTTGCATTTGTAAATTTAACTTATATATTTTAAATTATCAATTGTATTTCTCATTTTTTTATAAACATGACTTTTACAGCTATAGAATGGAAAACAAAATAGTGTTTATTCGATAGTTTGAACCGTGTATCCGCGCAACTATTATTCATATTTGTTTTATATTAAAAACTTTTAAATATATTATTATAATTTAAAATATAAGTTTGATTAGATTTCCAGTTTTAAAAAAGTTAGATTATATTTTATTAACTTGAAAATCTACCTCAAAATATGAAAATTGATTCTAATCTTTTATAGTTTAAAACATTCATTTTAAAATTTATTTAAACA
The DNA here is from genome assembly GCA_012274485.2 of Sinapis alba. Lineage (NCBI taxonomy): Eukaryota > Viridiplantae > Streptophyta > Magnoliopsida > Brassicales > Brassicaceae > Sinapis > Sinapis alba. The sequence continues at coordinate 47,570 of MU106877.1, read as the reverse complement.
CTAATTTATTTATTTATGCATTATTGGATTATTTTATCTATCTTATAAATCAATATATATATATATATCTTCTTATATTTAGCATATTTTTGAATTAAAAACTTGATATATATATATATATATATATATGTATATATATTAGATAAAGCTAATTTATTTTTATTTTAGAATTTTATAGTATAAAAATCCAGAAAAATAAATACATATAGTATTGTACTAATTAAATTAGAAGATGCCAATTTATTATATATAACTGAGTTAGATTTATTGATTTGAGAATTCAAACGATTGATGATTAAATTTTTTTTGAAATTATTAATATGATAATTTTATTTTCAGTAAACCAAGAAATTAATTTTTTAATTTAATCCATCTCCCAATTTCCCAATTGTTATATTCTTATAATTCTAATATATGTATTTGAATTGTATTAATCATCAAATTATGTAACATATATTTGAAAATTAACTTTATATGTTTTAATAAAAATATTTGTAGTTTATATTCTGTATGTGAAATGTTATAATAATATATATGAACATATAGCATTTAAAGTTTGTAGTCATTTTAAATAGTTTCTTTATTTTAGTGTAAAATATGTTTAGATAATAATCAATTTAAAAATAATCATAAGTTTGGTAAGTTTATTAGAAAAGAATCTAACAAAATAAATGATTTATATTTATTTAATTAAATTAGGTAAGTTTGGTAAGAGAACAATCTAACAAAATAAATAATTTATAATTAATTAATTAGTAGATATTTATTCAGTGGCATGCAATAGTAATTTTTTAGAAAAAATTAGGGTTAAATAATAAATGTACTTCAGTTTTAATAGTTTAGATATTTTATTAGTTTATGAAAAACTTCTTCGCTTGTCACCGCTAAAGATGCTTGAAATCCTAGTGTTCACATGATTATGATTATATAGTACATGATCAGGTTCTTTATTTATGATAAATTTAACTAGGTTTCCGTTTTATTTTACCTATTTGTTTCGATAAAAGTTTAAAAATATACAAACTACTGTTTTATACTATATGGGGGTGATTGGCAAGGCTCTAACTTTATATCTTTTGCTTTAGAAATTAGGTTGTAAGTTTTTTGTTTGTAGCTTTAATTATTCTTTGCTGTAGATTTATTTTCAAAGACAATTGAAAGCACTAAATAAAAGTTGTAGAAAATTTGATTTTTAAAGCTAACATATTTCTTTAAAAAGTTTTTTGCTATAGATTCATTTTTTAAAATCTAAAACATGATTGTTTTACAAAAATGGCTTTAGAGAAAAAATGTCTTTCTACAGCATCTACAGCCATTGCCAATCAACCTCTATGGCGTTAGGTTTATTGTCATAAAAATATAAACGTATTAGGCGTTAAGTTTATTGTTGGTAAAACAAATTAAGTTTATATGACCCTCGAATACGTGATTTACAAATTCTCGAGCAATCAGATTATGGGCACTCATGACTCATCTCTAGAACAGTAGCAGACTCCGTACTTCATTGCAGGATTGGCCGTGGGATAAAGCTCATGTGAGTAATTGATTACGTTTTTGCACTTCAAATTCGTTTGTCTACCATGTGAAGCCAGTGATAACAAAAGTAGAGGTTATACAGAGATCTGAAGAACATATAAAGTGTCTCGTGGATCTGTGTCTACTAATAAAAGAAAAACCTAAATCTTGGACTACCTTATTCATAGGGTTGGGCATCATTACTTGCTTTATACTCGTGATTTAAGTCGTATTCGTCTTGAATTAACAAATTTGACATTGGTAAAGTAAATAATAAATTAACAAATTTCACCACTTATGAGAAAAGGCAAATATCAATTATAATTTTTTTAATATTTATGTCGTCACTCGTTACTTACTATATAAATAAGAGAAATTCTCTTAAATAACTTTTTTTATTTTGTTTTTCACAAAAATATTCTTAAAGAAAAAAATGACTAAAATATGTTTTTTAAAAGATAATTTTTTTATTTATATGCATTTATACCCCTAGGGTTAACTAATTTAGACTTTAGGGTTTAGAGTTAAAGAGTGAGTTTGGGGATAGGGTTTCAAATTTCAAAAAAAAATGAAAAAATGAAAATTTCAAAAAAAAAAAAAAAAACTATTTTAGTCATTTTATTTTTCTAGGACTATTTTTGTGACAAAAATTTTTAAAAAACTATTTAAGAAAACTACCCTATAAATAATAATTGTTACTTACAAAATAATATTTGTTACTTGCAAAATAATATTTATCTTTCACTTTCACTTTCCTTTAAATTCTTTTTTCATTTTAAGTCCACCGAGAAAGATTATGAAAGAGTAATTACATTCTAATCTTCGTAAGCGAATGTCCTGCGCTCATGTAATATCACAACTAAGCTTTCAGTTCCTAGTCAATCTGGATTTCAAAACTTGTATTTGATCTCTAAATGGTGCAACAGAAGGCCCATTAATCAAACCTCTAGATATTACTTTTTGGACCTTACTTACCAAGGAAGTGATCCAAATCGGAGACCAAAACAACAAAACAGAACCTTAAATCATGTCCAACTAATGGGGAATATTACCATGGAGAGTTGCAACGTAACCATGGATATAGAAAGCAAAGGCAGTAGAAGCTTTTGTTGCTAGAGAAAAGGAAAAAAATGCTATTGGGTTAGTTAGTATCTTCATTACTAGTTAAAAGAGTAACTTTTCAAGTTGTTTCACTTCCGAAGCTTCTTACATTATATTTTCTTATGAGGAGTCTCAATGAGTTAAAGTGTGCTGAATTACTAATAGAAATGTAGAGTTAGATATCAAACTAACTTGATTTCATTAAGCTATACAAGCAAACACTTTATACAACAACAATGACGGTTTAACATTAACCCATTAACCTTTCCGTATAAGAAATAGGAAACTATACATATCTCTAACAATAGAATAGGAAAACTATATTTGAGAATGTAGAATACATAAATATCATATATATCGTAATACTTCCCCTCACGTTAGAGCGTGCAAGTTACAAACGTCCAACTTGGACAATAATGTATTAAATGAACCCGTCCCAGCGCCTTTGTTAGAATGTATGCGACCTGCTCTTTGGTACGTATGTGATGAAGACTGATGAGACCATCTTGAACAGCATCTCGGACCGTATGACAATCATTTTTAATGAGCTTGGTACGTTCACGGAAGACTGGATTTGTAGCAATGTAGATAGCTGCTTTACTATCATAAAAGAAGCGTGTGGGAGCATGTTTGATATCGAATCCATGCAACATTTTGCACAACCATTTGACTTCTTTGAGAGCATCAGACATAGCTCGATATTCAACTTCCGCGGGAAAATGGGACATTGTATCTCTTTGTCTTCCAACTGATAGGGGAATCACCTAGCAAGACATTAACTGCACTGAGAGACCGACGGGTTTCAGAACAAGAAGACCAATCAGAGTCACAGTAAATGGGTACATACATGTCTTTCGACGAACTTAACATAATTCATTGTCCAGGAGAGCCCTTTAAAACCACATTACTCGTTGAGCTGCTTCCCAATGAGCTTCTTTTGGAGTCTGCATGAACTGAGATAGAACGTGAACCAAAAAACTTAACTCAGGTCTAGTATGAAGAAGATACAATAACTGACCCACAAGTCTCATATACTTGTGTGTATCAGCTAAGACTGGACTCTCAACCTTGCTGAGTTGATGATTCTGTTCGAGAGGAGTAGCAGCCAGCCTGCAACGAAGATTTCATGTGTCGGCAATAATGTCCAATGTGTATTTTCACTGAGAGAAAAATATTCCTTCTGGACCACGACTTACTTCAATACCAAAAAGTATTTGAGTTTTCTTAGATCCTTCATAGAGAAACATTTGCTCAAATATTCTTTGAACTTTTGTACCATACAACTATCATTACCATTGATAAGCAAGTCGTCAACATAGATTAACACACACAGCTGTATGCCTTTGCGATTGTAGGAGAAGAACGAGTAATCATCATAAGACTGAATAAAGCTGAACTTAAGCAGCTCGCCATAGAGCTTTTTAAACCAGAAACATGGAGCTTGCTTAAGACTATACAAAGATTTGCGAAGGCGGAATACTTTATTGGGATGAGAATGACGAAATCCAGGCGGTAGTTTCATATACACTTCTTCTTCTAGATCTCAATGAAGAAAAACGTTGTTAACATCCATTTGATACATTTCCCATTGATTTGCTGCAACCAAACGAAGAAACATACAAATTACCCTCGTCATTTTGATAACAGGAGCAAAGGTTTCATTATAGTCTTCCCCTTCTACCTGTTTTGTTTCCCATAACTACAACTCGAGATTTGTGCCTTCTGATCGTACCATCAGTATTATACTTGATTTTATAAATCCATTGAATTCCGAGTGCAACTTTGTCAGGCAGAAGATCGCATATGTCCCACATATATTGTTCTTCAAGAGCAACTACTTCTTCAGTCATGGAGTCATCCCATACATCAATCCCAACAGCTTCTTTAAAGTGTTTGGGTTCAATCAGATGTAACTGCAGCTAAGAAAGCTTGTTGCCGTGGAGTAAAGTTAGAATCAAAAACAAACTTTGTCAATGGGTAAAGGGAATTGCCTTGGACCAAAGACGAGGACTAAGAAGCGGAGATCGTGGGAGCGTGATGGGTACTTAAGATGGGACTCTTTACTGCGGTATTATATGTGACATAGTCCCTGAGTTTAACAGATGGTTCTTGCTGACGTTTACCTCGACCAAGGTCTTCTTGAGGCGACAAAGGGCTACTGTTGCCGCTTGTTAGATCGGCTGCAGTTGTTATAACCTCTTCTACAATGTCACCACTGTCCTGAAGAACTGGTTCATCTTGTAAAACTCCATCTCCAGTACTACTAGAGATCGATGGAGAAACTGGTGCATCAGGAGGAAGATCGGCAGGTAAGGAACTCCCCCTGTCCAAAGAACCATTCGGAGCCGCTACTTTATTATAACTTCAGTCTACATCAACATTGTCCACCAAAAATTTTTTCGACACAGGTTCCTTGTGTTTTGCATATGGAAAAACATCTTCCTGAAATACCACATCCCGGGATAATATAAACTCATTACAATCCATGTCAAACACTTTGTAACCCTTTTACCCGAAAGGGTATCCAAAAAAAATACACAAACGACTCTGCTCACCAAACTTATCCTTGTCTCTTGCTTGACGATGTGTATAACAAGCAGACCCAAGAACACGCAACTGTGTATAGTCTGGTTTAGAACCATGAAGAACCTCAAATGGAGAGCAGACTTTATGAATCGCAGTTGGCATCCTATTAATCAAGTAGGCTGCGGTCATGAAAGCTTCCCCCCAAAACATTATAGGAAAACTTGTTTGAAACAATAGTGCTCGGGCCACGCTAAGTATGTGTCTATGCTTCTTCTCTACACGACCATTTTGCTGAGGAGTTCCAACGCACGAGGTCTGATGTATAATCCCTCTTTCGTGAAAATATGATGAGACACATAAGCTCGGTTCCATTATCACTTCTCACCATCTTAACAGCTTTACCAAATTGTTTCTCTGTGTACGGGAGAATTTTTTTCAGAACTGTCCGAACTTCTGATTTCTCAAGCATAAGATACATCCAAAATGCTCGAGAGAAATCATCCACAATAGTCAGAAAACCTAAAGCACCACAGGAAGAGGGAACTCGATATGGACCCCATAGGTCGACATGAATTAATACAAAACAATCATCAGATTTATTAATATTGTCTGAAAAAACTTCCTGAGTTTGCTTAGCTCTAAAACATATGTCACAATGACACGAGCTAGTAGAAGAATAAGAAAACAAGGATAAATCTGAAAGCACATTAAAACTAGGATGTCCTAAACGCTGACACAATGACTGGTCTCGAGAACACACAATATCTGTATCTTTACTGTAGCCACATCCGTTAAGTAGTATACCCCATCACACTCTTTCGGTTCTAATCAGAGTCCTCGAAAAATTGTCATGTAAAACACTAATATCATCAGTGAAAGTCGCAAGGCAGTTTGTTTGCTTTAGAAAATTTGCGACAGAGATCAAAGTGCAATTTAAAGATGACACATAGAGGACGTTAGTCAGTGACACTTTCCCCGACAAGGGAAGAACTCTCATGCTCATAGCAAACATATGACTGCCATCTGCAAAGCCTACTGAGCACGGTGTATAGATACAATATCATTCAACATAGAGAGATTCCCGGTCATATGGTGAGAAGCTCCAGTATTGAAAATAACATCACCATATTTTTTCTTACCAGATAACTTATTGGAACCTGATTTTTCTTGGATCATCTGAGTAAGAACCTTCCATTGTTCTTGTGTAAATGCTGACCATAGCTTACTTGCGTCACTGACGACTTCACTTTTGTCTCAGTAGACGCCCTAACCCAACCAATGATTATTGAATTCATTGCATTCCAGTTATCATGGTCGGGATCATCACTAGGAGGTTTCTTCAAAGAACCATTAATAAAACCAACTTTACGCTTTGCCTGAAGGGCGTTGAGCATCTCGCTTGCCCACTGATTGTAGTTCTCAGCGTTTAGCATGACATGTGTGATCATGGCTCCGGGGTTGTCAGATCCATACATAGCATAAATAGAGGCAGTAGGAGGCCCTTCTGTGACAGGTTTATCAACCTTAGTAACTGAACTTGACTCAGACATCGTCACCGACGAGTTTAGGTTTGTTCAAAGTAGCGATGTTTCCGCATATTTTACAAGAAATGTTTCCGCTTTGATTTTGATCTTTAGTGAAAGTTGCTTGGAGTCACTCATGGAGTTTTATCAAAGTTTATTTCGTTACAATCTAGTCGCGGAATGTTTTCGTAGGTTTTTGAAAGGAATTCTCACGACATATTCATTTCTTGAGCGGAATGAATCGGTCAACCAATGGTAGATCTAGTCAACTAGGCGACATGGAGCGGTGAAAGAGTGGTCTGTCCTCTAGGCGAGATGGAGGGAGGAATAGTGGTGTCGCCATTAGGCGACACAGGCAGAGGAGCTTGGTGTCGCCATCAAGCGATACAGGTGGAGGAACATGGTCGCCATCAGACGATACAGGTGGAGGAGTGTGGTGTCACCATCAGGCGACATGGACGAGGGAGGGAGTGGTCTCACCATGAGGCGAGACTGACGGATGGTCAGTGCGTTGTTCCCATTGCTTCGTGTATATTTGGAGCTATTTCATTTGTTTTACGAGAATTTTTTCGTAAACGTTTTTGGAAAGTTGTTTTATGGAAGATTATTTCATAGATTATACTATGATGTTTTTGCTGAAACTTTCTGGATTTTGTTTGACGGAAGATTATTTCGTAAAACTCGTCATTTATCGCAAAAACCTTCTACAAGAACATTTTCTGATCTTTTCATGCTTAGATATAAATTCTTTTATTCCTTGTCTGAGATGAAATATACGATTTTTTTTTTGTATTGTTATGCAAAATGGTTTGGTTTATGATATATAGTTTTTTTAATATTTCTAGCTCATATTTGCTTAAGATCCAATTTCTCAAAAGATTTTAGCCGTTAATTTTGCCACAACTAATTTTGACCCCAACATTTTTTATACACTTTATCTACAAATTCAATTTCGTTGTGAAATCAAGGCAAAAGTTAGAGAAGTACTGAATTTTACAATCCGATCAAAAATGAACGTAAGAGTATAGATGTACCTTGAAATAATTTTTAATTTGATTAAATTTACAAGTAGAACCGGAACACATCTACAAACCCACCGGGTTTAAAAACGAAGAGGTTTCATATGGTTTAATATGAATTTTGAACAAGTCGCGCGCACTGCTATTCTGCGTATTTTGTAGTGAATTTGCTAAGAAATTATAAACTTCCTACGCGGTACGATTGAGCCTCATGCTGTTGCTTAGAAATTTCAAGATCAGTAATGATCCCTAGATCTGTAGATAAACGTTCATTTTGATCTGAATCTGAATCTGAAATCCAAAACACCATTTCTAAGCCCTGATCATTTCTTCAAAATCTCACTAAAAAAAATGCTTCCTCAGCCTTCCTTCTGTATCAACAGATATAAGTTCCTTTGTCTCGTCATCTCACTGGGAATTTTTATATCATTCTCACCAGTGCGAATTTCCATAAAATCGATTATCCCAAACTTCTCTCAGACGGAGACCCCTCAAATCTTCTTGAATTTTAGGGGCGAAGATGTGAGATTCAACTTTGTCAGCCATCTCATCGATGCCTTTGAAAGGCATGCCATCAACTACTTCATAGATGTAAAGGAGCAAAGAGGCAAAGACCTAAATCATCTATTTGATAGGATCGAAGAATCGAGGATTGCTATTGCTCTCCTCTCTCGAAGGTTTTTATATTTTTCAGATATCTTCTAGGGGTTCTCATACCCCTGAAATATTGAAAAACACGTCAGCTCTGCTGGTTAAAATTTCTCACGCTACCCCAAACAACCACAAAAACTAATCGAGCTTTAGGGCCGAACAAAAACTCAACATTTCTTTATATAAAGCCCTGAATCTCTTTCTTTTTTTTTTTTTTTTTTTTTTTTTTTTTTTTTTTTTTTTTTTTTTTTTTTGTATTTATATGGGCTTCTAAACCCCCAAATTTTGTTTTTTTATACTCTTTAGTCTTTCCATTTCAAATTAGACTAGGAGTATTACTGGTTATTCCTAATAGGAATATTATGAATAAAAAGAAAGATTATTTGTGGAATAGAAAAATAGAATAATGTAAAAAATCGTGGTTAAAAAAAAAAAGAATGATGTAAAAAATAGAAATTCCGCACATTTCATTCATTCACGAAAATTTAGAATCAAGAACAAAATGAATAGCTTTTACAAAGGATTTTTTTTTCATTCCAAAAACAGAATACGTGGAATTTTTTAAAAAAAACTTTCATGATAACAAACAATTATTTTGTGGAATCCGATGGACTGATCTATTTCAAATAATTTTATTCCAAAAATTGTTATTCCAGTTGCAGCCTATATATTTTTTTGCACCATGTGCAACAATAAAAAATTTAAATTAATATTATATTTTAAAGTAAAATTTTGTTAATATTTTAGATTTTATTATTTTATTACTAATATTTTAATATAAAATTTTGCTTAACTAAATATAAAATTAAAATAAAATAACAATTTTGTTTATTTTAAATTATATTTAAGAATATATATATATATATATATATATATATATATATATTTAAATTATAATCTTAGATAAATTTTATATATTTTTTGTTTAAACTATATTAAATCAACTTGTATCAAACTAAGAAAAAAATGATATAAAAATTGTATAATTATCAAAAATATAATAAAATTGTATGTCTAAAATTTGTAGATGTCAAAAGAAAACAAATTTTACTACGATTAAAAGTTTTATAATTTTCTTAAAAACTCATATAAATTTTAAAAATAATTTTTGGCAATAAAAATATATAATTATAATAATATAATTAAATAATATTTCAAAATTCATAAAATATTGTTATATTTCTATTGTATTATTTAATCTAATATTTGAATATTGAAATCTATATTTAATTATATGATAATGTTTGTGCTATTAGCATATTCTAAACAGTTTACCAAAAATATAAACAACACTAAATGTAATTGTCCATGTCACATTTAGTCATAAGTCATAAGTCATGTCATCATCTATTATGTCATGTCATATTTTTTTAATGAAAATGATTATGAAAATGGCCCATAAGAAAAAATTGTGAAATCACTTTGCAAATAATTTTTGGGATGTGATTCTAAATTTTCACATTAATAAGGAAATAGCTAAATATTCATTTTTACTTTTATTTAACTATTAAAATTCTATTGCTTTTATTTATTTATGCAAGGATACAAGAGATACATTAATTACATAAATTGCATTAAAATTATAAAATAATACTTATTTTGTAACAAAATTTTCATTCTACAATAACACTTAATATGAAACAGATAAAGAAATACCTATATTTTTGTTTTGTTTTTATAATTTTTACTTATTAAAACACTTTTGGTAATATAAACTAAGTTACATCTATTTCAACCTAAAACTAACTAGTGTCAATAATCACGTATATATCACTGGTATACTAATTATGATCTCTTTCAACTTTTTGTGTGCGATTTTTTTCCATAATACATATATACTGAATTGACCCATATGACATATAATAGTTAGGATCTCTTTCTTATATATTTGATTGTAATTTTCCTTTATAAAGTTAATAATTGGCTAAAACCTAATGTTTTATATGACAACATTTTACAACAATATTATATTTTAAATTAACTAGTTATATTATATTATAGTTCAAAATAATTAATTAACTTAGGAGTTATGATCCCTGTTAAATAAGCTTATGGGTTTGTAATCGAGGTATTCCAGAGATTACAGGAGGACTTCGAGGATGTGAGCTTGTCTCATATTCCTCGGAGTAGGAATGGTCGGGCGGACGCATTAGCAAAACAACCAAGGACCAGAGACTATATATTTTCTCATATAGATCAGAACCGGACAGACGGAGATGCTCTTCGGAGAATTGGCTCGTCTGATCACCACTTGATCTAGCTTATATGGGCAGCTGACAAAAAAAAAAAAAAAAAGCTTATGGGTTTGTTGCATGACAAGAGTTATAGTCAATATCTTATCCTTGATATTACAATTTCCTCATCGGCTTGTAGGTATCCGGAGTCGATGTGGTGCATGGACGAGTTAGTAAAAATGAAGACACTTGCGGACAAGAAAGACCTCATTATTATTCCAATTTTCTACAAAGTGGAGGCAGAAGACGTTAGTAATCTAAAGGGTGAGTTTGGTGAAAACTTCTATAAGCTTGCGAAGGCTAACCCAGATCGGATGACGAAGTGGAAAGATGCCCTCGAAGGAATCTGCAATTATATGGGTATGTTGTTGCCAGACAGGAGGTACATGATTCACTCTTCTTCTTTTTTTGCTTTTAGTTTTAGACGCTCTAATCAAAACCGGGGAAACGTTTTTGTTTTGTATTGGTTCTTTCAATTTCCTTCAAAATCTTAAGTACGTATTCTGACATTTTGTAATCTTTCTTTTGGTAGCTCTGAAGCAGATTTTGTCAAGGATATTGTTAAAGAGGTTAAGAGAGTTTTAGAAGCAATTCGACTCAAGGAAAAAGAAAATAACTCTGGTAAACATTTGAATAGAAAGGGGAATCAAGTATCTGCCAAGTCTACTGTGATGGTCTATGAAAGTTTATTGTATGGTATGTTTGGTTTGCTTTGGTTTATGATTTTGAATGCCCAGCAAATCCCAACCCCACTGCAAGAGAGCCTAGGTACTTTTGATAAATATAAGTTTTCACTTTTATATATACTTTACAAGAAACTTATTACTTTAAAACTCTACAGAAATCCCGCCGTCAGAGAGATCAACCGACATACCGTCGCATCCACAGAATTCGGAGGCTTTGTTGATCACCAAATCACAGATCCAAGTTGCAGGTAACTCTAGGAACTATTTTCCGATTGAGTTTAGTTAAGACATTTAGTAAATCGTGAATAACTTTTTAACCGTGTTGAATTTCATGAAACAAAGACAACCATCAGATTCCTGACATCAAGACAAACTCGGACCATCAATATCTGCCGCAAAGCCGCTCCATGCACTGTCACGCGCCAGTCAAATCCCATCGAGTGCAGCTCAAGTCCCACTGCAGGACACCAGACTCACCACGATATGTCGGGGCTACCGTCTCTGGCCATCGTCGGTCCGCCTCTGGGAAACCGCCAAAGCCATCATCTTCAACCACCGTAGCTTTGAAGTCATCTCCAACCACCGTCGCTCTACCGTCATTCCTGGCCACCATCGCTCCTCCCTCTCCAACCACCGTTGATCCGCTGTTGACTTCGACCACTATCTCTCCAACGCCGTCTCCGACAACAGCTGCCCTGCCCCTAAGAAACTGCCTCACTGCTGCACCGAAGCCTCGCCACCATCGCCGCCACCTTGCCGCCATACCTACAATCTTTGGTAAGTCGCCGCCATCCTTGCTCGCTATTGGCTATTGGCTACTTGCTCGTTTAGTTTATTTTTTGTTCATTCAATTCCCTTCAAAATCTAGTATATATTATGATATTTGTAATCTTTCTTTTGGTAGCTCTGAAGCCAATTTTGTCAAGGATTGTTCTTAAAGAGATAAAGAAGGTTGTAGAAGAAATTTGATTCGAGGAAGCGGAATGTAAATGTAAGAACAGAATGACTTGAATGTTCTTCTTATTGATAAATGAACAAGGTTACATGATACTTATAGTCAGGTGATCAATGATAAACCCTACAAAGAATTGGAAAATATCCTAAACACATATGGATATATCCTAAATATTAACGTAATTATCCTTCTAGTTATAAGGAAATATACTATTTTCTAATACTCCCCTTCAAGTGGAGAGTGAAGGTTCTGAACTCCCAACTTGGACAACAAATGATCAAATTATGGTCAACCAAATGCTTTAGTAAGAATGTCTGCGAGCTGTTCGTACAAATATGACACATAGAAATGAAACCAGCAATAACGGTGTCTCGAACAAAGTGACAATCTCTTTCTATGTGCTTTGTTCTTTCGTGAAAGACCGGATTAGACGCAGTATGAATGACGATTTGACTATCACAGTAAAAAGGAATTGGTTTAGTAGCTGAAACACTAAGATCATACACAAGTTAAATAAGCCATAGTTTTCTTTTGATGTTGCAGCCATCACGCGATACTCTGCTTCTACAGACGAAATAGAAACCATATCATGCTTCTTAGTTCTCCAAGCAATAGGAGACCCACCAAGAGTACGACAAAAGAACCGAGGGAGCGACGTGATAAGGGACATGACCACCAATCTGCATTGCATTAGACTGATAATTCAAGACATCATGTTCAGCTCTAAGATACACAAAACAAGTTTTATTTATTTTTTGATAGAGTCACACACATAAGATTCTTTTCAGTTATATTTTGGGACATATTACGTTATTGAACCGTTTCAGTATAGGGCGTATTTTGAATTAAGGAAATAGATAATATCTCTTTGTGATGAGCATCATTACTCGTTACTCACCTTAAACTTGTTATTTGACTCGAACTCATCTTAAAAAGTCAAGTATTTGGCATTTTCAAGGAAAGTAATAAGTCGAAAAAGTTATTTATTTGCAAGACCAAATCAAGTATCAAATATCATTATATATTTTTAATATTTGATTCATTACTTGCTTCGTTACGTGCTCCTTGTTACATGCTCTATGAATATTTATTACTTACTAATAGTACTTGTTTTTCTTTTCCTCGCCATTAAAGTGACACAAATACTCATTTTATACTTTCTACTCATCTTACCCGTTTTGTTTTTTCAAGTTTTCATCAAATCGAATATTAAACAAATAAAACTTAATTTTTTACAAATACAAAATAAGTAACAAGTATTTAAAAATTTTAGCTATTTGACTAGTTACTACCCGTTATTTGCTAAGAGAATACATTTTTATTATCGTGAGAAGTATACAATGCTTTTATATCAAAATATTCATGTTTTCTTTGTTTTTCGCTTTTATCAAATGTACAAATATTTTGTTTAATTTTTTTTTTTTTTTAGTAGAGTAAACAAAATAAATTTTAATGTCTATTTTTAATATATTATTATCTAGTAAATAACTCATAAATACTCAGAAATACTCGTAAATAATTCACAAATACTCAGGAAATACCAAGTAATAGAACATGACAAGTAACTCATTTTTTTCAGGTACTCAAGAGTAGCAAGTACTAGTTTTAAACAAGTCAAAATCTAAATTTTGAATATTTGTGCTCAAATACATTTAAATTTTAAAATAACGAGCAGCCCAGCCTTACTTATTCATATATCTTTCATGTTAAAGTTGATCTTTTCATGTTATGAGTCGTATTAATCACTGAATCACTAGTTGCGCAAATATGCGAAGACAGTGTAGTGTGCCAATAGGATTCATCTTTGATAAAGGGATTGGGTTTCTTACACAATGGTAAAAGAGCACAAGCCAAATCTCTTAAGTTTTAAGACAACACTGTAAGGACCAAAATAAAATAAAGACAGAGACCAAAGACTGATAAAAATGAAGCTGTTTTTGGTTGGTGCCGTCACAGCAAACCTCAATTAAAAGCATATCACTCGGTAATAGTAGAGAGAAGAAGTTTGATTCAACCGTTCCTTAATTGGCTCGGCTTTTGAAAACATCAAGATCCATCTCGGTTGGATCAGTTGCTTGAAGCTCTACTTGAATCCCGTCTAGCTCTCTCTTGAACCTGTCCTTGGAGCTTGCATAGATCATCTTGCTTCTCACTCTTGCCGTGTCCGGAGACCTTGGCCAAAAACAACAAGAGATTCTAAGGAACTAGAAGCGGTTTTTAGCAGAAGATATGTAAGTTACTTACCATGCAACGAAGAAGATCTTGCTCTTTTGGCAACTCTCAGCAGTGACGAAATCAAAATCGAAAACGGCGTATCGGCATTCATCAGCTGGAAGACTTGCTGCAAAGTCATCATGGGATTGACCAGGTTCGCCGAGTTTCTCAACGATCACTTGCTTCTGCTTCTCCTCAATCTTGTAAACGATGAAACGGTATGTCCTCTTGGCCTTGAGTTCCAGAAACTTGAGCTTGCAGTCATCATGGACTGCCATTCCCGATGCTGCATTGGCCTGTTACCAATAAAACAAAGAACATTAAGATACGACTCACTTCAAACACACACAGGCACTAGTAGACTACACACAACAGCTTGAACTAAAAATCTCTAGTAAAATGTAACTGAATAATCAACATATACACAGGTAAGTTCTACTACATAATTGAAAGATCGAGTTTGATGAGTGAACTCCGCTGGTGCCCCTATCTGTGAGATGCAAATCTCTTATGGGCACCCTTAATCTCTTATGCCCCTCTTTTAATTTATTTTTTTGATTAAAACCTAAATCCCTAATTAAAACTCCCTCAATCGATCAAAACTAAACCCTAGCCCCCCCCCCTCCTCCTTGGATCAGTGAACCCATGAGAAAAAGATTTAACTATTATACTCTGAAAATTTTAAAAATCGAATTTTAATCGTATTTTGATGTTTTTTCGAAAATATGAAAAAACAGTTTTTCGATTTTTCAAATATTTTTGTAAAATTCTATAAATTAAATAAAAAATATTCGTGAAAACAGTTTAATTTTATGATTTTTTGTTTGACATATAAAATTAAAAGAAGAAATCTGTTCTAGAAAGATTAAGGAAAGAGATATAGAGGCATAGGAGGATTTGTTTCGAGTTTGATAGATGATAAAATCAGATGACACCGAATCCAAAACACATCAGAAATGAACAATCTACAGTTAAGCATATCATCGATGGATCATCATCATCATCCCTGCAAAAGTGAGTGCTCAACAAACCGTAGACGAAACCCTAAATTCAAAGGCAAAGCACGTGATTTCAAAATCATTTGGTTTAATTAATCGAAACAAGCAAACTGAAACTGTAGAGTTCATCGATCGTCTGATTCCTATCCTAGATCAGTCACTCCGAGCATACAAACCCCAAAATCTCAAGAGATCATCTCCAGATCTGATCAAATTAAAACTCTAGGCGAGAACCGAAATCCGAAAAAGAAAAAAAAAACGCGAGATCGAAGTGGAACTCGAATCGAGCTTACCATGGCTGAATCAAACTAGTTTCTTGCTGAGACGAAGAAGATGGAGATGAAGTCTCTGTGTATTTTTTCGGTGTGCGTCTTTTCTCTTCCTTTTCCTCAGCTTTCTGCGGAAGCCTATTATTACGAATGATTATATGTTTGAGGTTTTTATTTAGGCATCAGCGCTTAAGATTTTTATTGTTTTACTTTTACATCTATAATTTATTTACTTTATTTTGATACTTTTGCATAAACGCATAATAATTCAATAAACATGACGAAATTCAAGGATTGATTATTTTAATAAAATACTTCTTAATGAATTATAGCTTTATAAGACTATATTACGAAATGAAGGTCAGTAACTTATTGAAATATAAACACAAATGCAGAACAAAACCTGTGTTCAAAGAGTTTGCCACATCTGTCAAGTTAACTTGGCAGTGACCAAATTCATTTAGAAGCCATTGCTATGTCACTACTTAATTTTCTGATTAATAATAACAATAAACTACTTCATTTTACATTTTATCTGTTCACCTATTAAGAATAGTTCATAATTTATATATTTTACTGTTTTCAATATATAAAAAGTATTCAGTTAGAAGTATTTAACAAATTACAAGATATGGAAAAGATTTGACATTAAAAAACATCTCTCTATAATTTTTTACTTCTACAAACTCTCTCGACAAAGAACTGAAGCATGTGTTCTAAACCAGCATAACATACCTGAGACCTCTCCCTAACCCTTCTCTTTTTTTTTCCTTTTACCTTCCTCTCCATTCAACCTAGTCCTAGTCGAGATACAAGCTGGTTCTGGGATTATTGGTTCATCACCATAGATGATAGGCGGTTGAAGGTGATGGTAATCGACGGTTCCTGGAAAAGCAGTGAGATTCAGATGGGCGGATGTGGGGGAAGGTCGGCTTTTAAGGTTTAAGGAAGAACAAGATCTAGTTTTCTCTTTTAGATTGTTGGAACTTTCTTCACGGTGGCGGCGTGTGATTCAGTGGGAGTTATTCTCCGCCATGGATATACCTTCTCGAGTGGCGGTGTGATGAATGGAAGTGTGGTGAAACAGACAGTAGAAATAGTTTTGTTTCCCTGATTTTACGCGTCTCAAAGCTTCACAATGTTGGAGTGGTGAACCGGTGGAGTGAGACTTACAAGACTGACTTTCAAATCATCATTTATATCGTGTTTTAATTATAATATATTTATTTTATTAGTTTTGAGCTTGAGTTTTAGATTGAAGAATATATTCTAAAATATTTTTAAAATATTATTCATATCAGCAATTTATATATTAATAAATTTGATGCTTACATGTATATTAAATTTAAAATTATCAGCAATACATAACTAGTTAGTTATGTAGAATTTTTATTTTGTTTTATTTTATAATTGAACTAATTATGAAAACTAATAATCTTGTATACTAATAAATTAGTTTTTTTGTAACTGGCTTTAATAAATTAGGTTTTAATAGGATTGGTTATTTTGTTTTAAAATCGAAGAATGATAAAAGATCGAAACATAATAAAAATTAGGGGCTTAAATAAATATGTAACACAATCAATAACTTTTGTTTTGGATAGATTTATATAAATACCAATATATTTAGGGATTTTGTAAACACTATATTGAGGAATGTTAGGATATTTTCATGTTTAAATATATATTTTTGCATATAAACAAACTTCTTTCTCTGCTTAAACCATCTTTTATCATTTGTTTCATTACTCTATTTCTGTAACAAGTACTTTGCATTCTTCATCTCTCTTGTTGTTGTTTCTTCTCCGGAAATAGTCGACGTCTACACAAGGAGACTTAACAACACCAAAGCATATTTTCCTCAAGATTCATGATTTTCAGTAACAACGTATCTCATATGGATAGTGGTTATTACTTTATGACAATAGTAAATCTCACATCAAAGAAATTTGATATTTCATCAATGTTAATTAGTTCTATTTAGGTGTAAAAAAAACATGTCACCATCACTTTGTCACCATGACTTAGGCCATCAGCAACAATAAATTCGTAAGAGTTTTTCTTGGGTTCACCCCCTAGGGTGAACCTAGAGGTTCACCATCCAATAAAAATTTGACATGTCATATTGTATTTATTTAAAGAAAAATATTAAAAAATAGAAAAATAATGAAAATTAAAAAAAAAAAAAATTAACGTTGATAATACCGTCAGTAAAATCCTAAATCCTAAACACTAGACTCTAAACCCTAAAAACAAAACCCTAAACCCTAAAAACCTAAATCATAAATACTAGATTCTAAACCCTAAACCCTTGGGTAAACCCTAAACCCTTGGATAAACCCTAAATCCTTGTATAAATCCTAAACTCTAAAGTAAACCCTATTACTATTATTTAGGGTTTACCCTAAGATTTAAGATTTACCCAAGGGTTTAGGATTTACCCAAGGGTTTTGGATTGACCCAAAGGTTTAGGGTTTACCCAAAGGTTTAGAGTTTACCCAAGGGTTTAAGGTTTAGTGTTTAGTGTTTAGGGTTTAGAGTTTATTATTTATGGTTTAAAGTTTTACCGACGGTATTAACAACGTATTTTTTAAAAATTTCTGTTATTTTTTATTTATTTTTACCTTTTTAATTAAAAAACTAGGTGTTTTGCCCGCACGTGCGGGCTTAATCGTTTTATAAATATCTATTAGTCTATAATATATATATATATATATATATATATATATATATATAAATTATTTTATTCAATAAAATTCTAATATTATTAATTAAAATTCATTTTTAATTATATATAAAATTCATTAAAAATAACATTAACTTTAACCACTTAATTATTATAAATTGTCTTTTTAAAATTTTAAAATTGAAAGATATGTTTTAAGATAACAACACAATATATAAGAGTTATCTTATAAAAAATTAATATTATTAATAAAAAAATTTATTTTTAATTATATAATTAATTATATATAAAATTTATTAAGGGTAGTATCGACTTTGACCACTCTAACTTTTAACGTGAGAGCTCCGTTGCGAAAAATCACTTTGCAAATAATAGTATAGATATATTATGATATGGCAAATTTTGATTGGGTGGTGAACCTATAGGTTCACCCTAGAGGGTGAACCCAAGAATAAATAGAACTCTCAAAAATTAAATCAGTTAAAAGAAAAAAAAATATATGTTAGAAAACAACTTGAGAGAAGAGCTTCTCTTAGGATTTTTAAACTTTTTATGCCATTTTTATTGGTCTCATATTTTTAATATATATTTATTTTTTGAGAACACCACTAAGAGAGGCTTATTGTATTTGATGATTTAAAAGAATTCTAGTTTTTATTCAAATCTCTCCTTATTGAATCAAGTATTTATAAAACTTCTATCAAATCCACCCTTATTGAATTAATCATTTATTCAAACTCTTTTAAATCTCCCCTTATTGAAAAACGAGAATTTCACTCATAATATTTATCAAGAGTTATTTGGAATTATCAGATAATTAGTTTTAGAGACAAAATTCACTAGAAACAAATACCATCTAGTGAGATGGTATTTGAAAATAAATAAATAAAACAATTTTTTCATCTTCTTTGTTTGAATTATGTCGTCTGTCTCTTCTTCATTAGCTTTGGTCTTTGACAGTACCTCTGTTTGTTACGCACACAAAATCATACCTCCGGTTCGCTGTGTACGTTCTGCCTGTGAGGATTCACATAACATTCATGAAACGTTGAGAGTGAGAGAGAGAAGGGTTATATATTATGCTCGTTTACGGATTTCAACAACATGTAGATGACACAAAACAAAGAGAAAATGACAAAGGTTAACAATTAAAAGCATTAAAGAGTTGCAAGCACTAACCTGCTGAATCTCTTTCTCCCTCTTTACTGATATTTCCTCACTCTTTTTGATCTTGCTCATCTGATGCTCACTAAATAAGTGAAACAAAAATTCATAGCTTGCATAATTACAGATCATATACAAAAAGATGAACAACAGTTCTAGAATGTAACGAAGGAGTCATACTATATCATCGAAGTCATCATCTTCTGCTCTAGAGCTTCTTCTGTTGAGATTCATCTCTAAACCCCTTCCATTCTGATGAGAATCTATGAATATTCATATAAACAAAAGCACAGCTGCAGAACATAACAAAAAAAAAAAACTCTAAAGATGAGGAGCTACAACATCACAATAGTGAAGGCCAAAGCATGGATAATGTACAGTCTACAAAGCTTCATTGCATACCTCTTCTTGTAGTCTCAAGTGCTTCATTGCATACCTCTTTTTGTAGTCTCAAGCGTTTCTAATAAGTAGACTGTTTGTTGAATGTCTCCATAGAAAGGTATTGGAGATCAGTAGCAAGACACCACTGTTATAAAACACACAAAGATTCGAAAGGACATGCGTTTAAGAGACACTTCAAGTAAAAGTACACGAATATGCACATTTTTCCAAGAACCTTATACCAGTTTTCTCGAAGAAATGATTCTTCTCTTGCGGAAACTGACGGACCACCGATAACCTGTAGAAGAATCAATCCAAAACTGATAGCTTGTAGAAGAATCAATCCAAAACTGTAAACATCGTCTTCTAGCCTTGACATTTGCCATGATTTTTTTTTTAGATCTTAGCCAATATGTTTTTATTGTAATTTTAAAATTCTACTAAATCCTTCGTCAAAATCTCTGTTAAAATCCTTAAAATCCAAATAGATTCAGCTAAATCCCATCATATATGAAATCCTAATATTTTTCCAAATCCCTATTCCAATAAGCCCCCCTAAGTGTTTTACCATTGTGAATGCCTGTCAGTTCTATAGTTGTGCACACTGTGCAATTGCACATGGTCTAGGATTTTAATTAAATTTTATTTACTTTTAAGATTTTCAATTTAGAAATTCTTACAAATAGAAAATCCTAATTTTAAATTTAGTTTAGAAAGAAATAAAAATATAGCCCATGACCCATTTATGTTTTTTTAATATGCCAGCACTAAACGACATAAGTAATAAGAGCATTTCTTATGGCACTTTACTTTTTATTATAAAACAGATTTTGAAGTAAAATTATACTTTACTTTTCACGATATGATAGAGTAAGAAATGAATTTAATATATAAATAAGGTAATCTAATTATTTTTTATTCGTTACATTATTTTATACTATAAAATAAAGTAAAGAATTCAACTCTATTAGAATATCTCTTATATATTACTCAATTCTAAAATGGTGTAACTCTAAAATGAAGTTAAATTTTACTTTAATGTATCATTTCATTTTTACTCCAAAGAATATTCCCAAATGATTTTTTTATTTAGTTAATAAGTGTTAATAATACCTTTAACTTATAAAAATTTAACAATTAACCCAACTTTTTATGTTTTACAAGACTTCCATAAAGATATATTTTATTTAAATTACATCTATCATTAGAAAATACAATAAATCATAAAACTATTTTGTATACCATATTTTGTTTCAGTAATGTGCATTATAATATTTTCCCACAAATGATCAACTAATGTATTTTTTAATGAGTAATGAAATTTTTTATCTTTGATTTTCCTAAATAGATCAAAAAATCTGAAAATGGACATTTTTCATCTTTTGCAATTTCAATATCTACAAGTAGAGATTCTTCTCCAACTTCAGTTGGTGCAGTTTTCACCATATGCATGTTTCCTAGTCTAAAAACAAAATTATGCATTAAAAGAACACAAAACTAAAGTTTTGTAATTTGAATTTAGTACATGATCTAAATGTTTGTGCATATATCAACCTCAAACTCATCCATATATTCCGTCTGAACAATACTTCACTGATTATGGTAGTTCCGAAAATAATTTACTTAATTATTAAATCACTTATTTATGATATATATATATATATATATATATTTATTTATATTATTTATGTCTAGTTTTGTTTTTATTATTTTATGCATCCTTGTGTAAAATTATTAAATAATATTTTTTAGAATATCACATTTCTTTTCATGTTATCATATTGTTTTAAATATTATTTAATTATGAAATAAAAACATTCTAAATTAAAATGATTATTTTATAAATAAAAAATTTTAACTTCAAAATGAAGTAATATGTAGCATTACTCCATAAAAAGGGTAACCTTAATCATTATTCCATTTTGAAGTTGAATATAGAGGGAAGCTTGAAAAGATTTATGTCAAAATAGGGTTTGAAGTAAAAAATAGAGTAAAAATGGAAATGCATTAAATAAGATAGTCCTAAACATTACTCTATTTTTGAATTGAATATGAAGTGAAGTTAAAGAAGATTTTAGTCCAAAATAAAGTTTAAAGTTGGAAATATAGTAGGGTTGAAGATGTTCTAGTAGGGTTTTCATGATACTAAAATATTCTTTACTACTGGAACGGGTTTCATTTATTTAAGCTTTTTTTGTTTTTGTTGCTATCAACAAGAACTGTCCCGTCAGCACTATTCTCACATGACCAAAATTGTAATTTATCAATTTTTACCAGTTAGTTGAAAAATCTTTGAATATCTAAAATTCCAAATGTTTGGAGTATATCTTGATTTTTTTCTCATCCTGATTAAGATTTTCAATCTCCTAATTGTCGAGTTTTCATAGTAAATTTTGAATACTATGCCAAAACTTTATAGAACACTTCCTTTTTGAAAAAATGTTAAAATTATTCAAATAGCAAAAAAAAATTACAACTTGTGTGCTTCAGTTTTAAAATTTTGATCTAAGCTAAGCAGAGAACACTTTTAAGTACGTAAATAAAAGATTGTCCATTCTTCACTTCTACTCCACTACGTCATTGCAGTAGTAAAACGTATGGTACCACCAACACAAATTATGTTTAATCTGGATGGTTAAAGTCTCAATTATTACTAGATTGTTTATAGATTAGATAAGAGAGAAAGCCTAGTATGTTTTGCATATAAAATAGAAGAGTTAGTCAGGGAAAGGTGGAAGAACATAGTATCAAAATCTTCATGTTAAGGTGCTAGGAATAAAGCATAAATGTTGATTGAGGGAGAATATGATGAACATTCTGTAAGTCTCAAAGATTATGGTGCTGAGAAGCTTAAGTTAAATTTAAAGTGTTGTGAAAGTTGATATTTGGGTTGGACAAAATATCTAGATCAAAAAAACTTTATACTACCAAAGCCAAACAGTTGTAACAAACCCGAATTGAAGATGATAACATATCCAAATGGATTCAGAATTTTGATGTTCAAAGAATCAACACTGAATCTGATCCTAATTGAAATAATAAGATACACAAAAATACTGGAATCACAATCGTATATTTAATTTTATTAATTATTTAAAATACAACATCTATAATATATTCAAACTAATAAAAATTTATACAAGATGCATAAAATATCAAAAGTATCCAAAATAACCAAAGATCAATATCAAAACAACAAAAAATACTTAAAATACTAGAAATATATTAAATTTCTAACGGTTCACTTAAATATTCAAACCAAACCAACCTTCACGTTAATGTTAATTAGATATATTGTTCAAATTTAAATGTTTTGTATTATTTTATTTTTGGTTTGAGTTGTTTAAAGTATATATATTGGAGGGTTTTAAAAACTTATGTAGTCTAAATGAGTATTCAAATCCGATACGAACCCGAAAATATTCGAACTGGGGCCAAAATTTATAAATATTTGAATGTTGCTGAAATTTCTAACCTAAAATCCAAGCCCGGATAAATCTGAACTGAAATTGAACATGTATTTGATACCCCTGGTTGATATTGCCATTAACGAGGAAAGTCTGGATGTTTGTTGGTGGTTCTACATTTACTTTGTCAATATATAAACTCAGGGAAATCGAATTGTACGCTACTTACAGGAGTTGATATCTGCTTACCAAGACAAAAATGAAAGCCTAGTTGTTAGTTTCTTTTATGACAAGATGTTGATAATGATATCTACTATATATGTGGCATTGTGTTGTTTCAGTATATACCATATTGCATTGGTTGTGTTTTCTGAAGAAGGTGGATCCTACTTTAGGATTAGATATTTATTGATTTCAGATGGTCAAAAAGTTAGTAAATAAGTATGTTTTTACTTATATCGAATTGTCAAATGGTTGCATATGATTATTTTTCATGGTTGATAGGAGCTACTGAGTTAGAGTTACCAAAGACTGAACATAAAATGTGTGCTAGACACATGTATTTTTTTTTTTTTTGATAAGTATGTGAATTTCATTACCAAAATAATCAAACATGGAGATACAAGAAGCTTTGAGATTCAAAGCCTTAGATATCTAAGATAGCTAATTCAAGCAAGGGTCTGTGAAAGCCCCCCAAAAAGATAAAAAGACACCCACAGACAAATAAGGTTTAATCTAACCCCTAAAGATTGATTAAAGCTTAGCTAAACTGATTCCTAAAGCATCATTACAAATCTAGTAGATCATCACTTAATTTTGCAACCGGAACCTGTAGCAAGAGCAATAATCCGCAGAGAAAACAGCCGGAGAGTAATCTCAGGACCCGAAGACTACCCCAAAGACGACCCCGTGAGGACAATAGGCGAAGCAGGGGTAGCAAGGTCCCGGTCCGGCCATCACCCGAAGGAGTCCACTCCAGACGTCGTCGCAACTCCAGACGTCGTCGCAACCCCAGAGATCAACACGGCTGCAACCTGAGAACCCTCTTCCAGTGAGGAGAGGCCAGTAGTTAAAGGACAGAGCAACGCTGGGGAAACAAGCGGAGGTTTATGGCTCCCGACTCCGGTCCCTTCCCACAAGCATAAAACTCATAAAAGATCTCGGCATCCAAACAAGGAGGAGGCAGGGCACAACTACGAAAAATCCCTTTCCGGATAAGAGAAGAACAGAGGAGCTGATAACTCCAATCAACAGACGGCGATAGAAGCCGCCAAGCTTGATGCTTCACTAATTAGACAAAGTAGAAGTCCCCGACGACGGCCTCATATCGTCTTTGCATCGCGAATCTGACAGATCCAGAAGGGGAAGATCGTTGACAAGTAAGCATGCATGAAAAAACATTAATCAAACTACATATATGGAAGCTCGTATTAAGCTACATACTACCTAGGGAATCTAGACAAGTTGTTCAACAGTGATTCAAATGTCTTTGACGAGGTCTGAATACAAACCGAATAGTTGGTGTATGGCTTTCTACAAGATTGAGAACGCTGCCACGATGCTGAACATGATGTTACCACAAATCAATAGTGAGCGCAAGAGATAAGTTACTAATGCTAATGTTTGAGAGTTGAGACCATTACACGACTTGACATGTATTGAAATGTTAAAAGATTGGAAAGCTCATTTGATGTGATTGGATTTTTTGAGAAAACACGAAGAAACTTCATAGTGGATGGTTCATAAAAGCACAAATAACACGTATATAGTTGATATCGGAGGATGTTCCTTCCGTGTGAGTTTTAATAAGCAGGCTTGTAACAACATGAAGTTGGAAATGATATGTATTCCTCGTGAGCATACATATTGTGTGATGGGACATTTAACAAAAACACTTGATGCTAAAATCTATATCAGTCACTGGTTTTACACAACAATTATGTGAAAAGAGGACATATGTTATCAGGTTAATATTTTCTACACTAGAATAGGGGTTTCAGTGATTTTGATATTAAATTTTGGCTATTTTTAGAGTCTTAAATCTGGTGTGGTAGGTTTAATACAGATCTTCCGGATGCTTTATTAAAGACTAATCGTGTATATATTTGTTTTTAATTAGCAAAAATAATCTCCAGAAAAAGACGAAAGTAACGAAAGCGCAAAAACTTTCAAAACGAAAACAAAAAAGTGGCGCGATTTCGAAAACAAGGAAAACGTTTCTGATTGGCTAATATGTAAGGACGAGGATCGCTATCTAATTCATCCTCCACCGTGTATAAGACTAAATCTAACGGACACAAAGCTCCCCGTTTCTTCTCTCCCTCTCACCTATAAAACCACACGGTGGACTGAGAAATAAAACATCACAAATCTCATAACCTCTTCATCGCACTACAATCTCAATCTCGTCGCGTCGCAATGGAAACCACCGGAAAAGTGAAGAAGGCATTCGGAGGAAGGAAAGCCGGCGGCCCAAAGACCAAATCGGTTTCGAAATCGATCAAAGCCGGTCTCCAATTCCCGGTTGGAAGAATCACTCGTTTCCTGAAGAAAGGACGTTACGCACAGAGACTCGGCGGTGGAGCTCCGGTTTACATGGCCGCCGTTCTCGAGTACCTCGCAGCAGAAGTAAGCGTCTCTTTACTCAGATCTGATTAGTTTTACAGCAAAAAATTATTTTCTGATTTCGAGTTATTTTGTTATTTTGTTTGATTTAGGTTTTGGAGCTTGCTGGTAACGCGGCGAGAGACAACAAGAAGTCGAGGATCATCCCCAGGCATCTTCTTTTGGCGATAAGGAACGATGAAGAGTTGGGGAAGCTTCTGAGTGGAGTTACGATCGCTCACGGTGGTGTGTTGCCTAACATCAACTCTGTTCTTTTGCCTAAGAAGTCTGCTAAGTCGACTGAGGAAGTTGCATCCAAGTCACCGGCTAAGTCTCCTAAGAAAGCTTAAGAAGCCACACTTTCTTGCTTTCGTTTGTGTTGAATGCATATGTAGAAAAACTCTTAGCTTTTAATGTTTTAATTTATGTAATTTGGGTTTGAGTTCTCTTCAGATCCATCTTTCTAAGTTAACAATTTATAAAAAATCGTTGCAATTTGCTTGTTCTTCTTGTCTACTCCTTTTCGCAGAATTTTTATCATACATTATAAATTGTTCATACACTTAGATTTTTTTCCTAAAACTAAGATATTATTATAATTTTGAAAGATACTAGTATCAAATGTTCTCATTTAAGTACATTCTCCATTGGAAATATTGCCGAATCAATAATATTATCTGTTAGGTTTAGATCTTTGGTATGGCGTTGAAGAGAAGATAGACTCGGTTCCTATCTATGATGAGAACTACACTCCACGTGCGTGTTAGAGCCACTGCAGTTCTTAAGTACGATACTGATGAACTGTTTTGTGTGTTTAAAAGTACGCTCAAGTTTGTAATCGTAACATCGCTATGAAAATCTATTAGTCTTCTGGCGGCTTTGTGTTATTTGATTCAGAAGGAGGAAGCTGCAAGAGCCTTTTAGCTTCCATGAACAATAAGGTTTGTACAAAAAAACAATTCAAAGAAAAGACATCTGAACAAAACGTTTCACTACTTATATATTGTCACAAACACAAGTGCTTACTTGATTTTTGTCTGTCCTTTGTTCAGTTACACTCAGAAAGCAAAAACAGGTTCATTACATGAGAATCAATTCTCGAGTTTTCAACTGATCTGTGCCATAACTCAGGAAACTACTACATTCCCTCTTTCGAAATGCGAACAGTTTAGAATGACTTTGTTACTACTGTGTTCATGTTTGGTGTTGGTGCTTCTACTTCCTTGGCAGCCTCTACAAATATCAATCTGCCATCAACAATCTGAAACCATATAACCAAACGCAAAACTCACTCCCCAAAATCTTTGATACATTCCCTTAACTGATATGATTTATCTTATCCAAGATCACTTCAATTTAATATCAAAAGCGGAAAGAATACTTTAATACTGAAGTATTAGATAAGTCACCTTCCCATCCAAAGCTTTCATCGCCTTTTGTGCATCATCCTCACACTCAAAAGTGATAAAGCCGAAACCTTTAGGTCTCTGTGTTTGCGAATCCTTAATAAGACGAGCTAACATAAACACACACGCGAGCACGACAGAGTTAGCTTAGACACATAACCGGACAATGAGACATTAAAAGTTAATACCTTCTCTAATCTGACCAAAAGGTGAGAATAGCTGCCTTAGCGATTGATCTGTCGTGTAACCAGAGAGTCCTTGCAACAGAACATACGGAAGAAAAGAAAAAACAATTAGTAGAAATTAAAATGGGGTTTGAGAAATTTCTGAATCTGAGGATGAGAAACGAATTAATCATACTGCTGACAAAGAGCTGTGTTGTGAACCTCTTAGCCATCGTGATTGCACAAGAAGATACTAACAAGTGTGAAACCTCCTCCCAATACGAAGCTTAAGCTTCGTGAAACGGCAGCGTTTTGAAAATATGATATCAGCTGTAGGGTTTCTTTCTCAGGCAGCCATCTCATGAGTGACGATCCGGTTAATCGTTGATTTATTATGTTTGGTTCGGTTCAATTTTGTTATGTCAACCCACGATATGTGAGTCAATCTCTACCGTTCGATTGAATCCAACACAATCGGCAAAGTTTTAAGAAAGGCCCAATAAGGGTAACTGTTATATGGTTGGCCCATTAAATTAAACCTAGACCCAATAACCCCAGAGAAGTTACAAAGGCGCCGTCAAAAACCCTAATTCACATTTCGTATTTAGGTTTCTAGTTCAACTTTGCGTCTTCGTCTTTAGCTGCTGAAGAGTTTTCGCGGTTGCCATTTCGATTTCAAGGTTAGAAAAATCTTTAGACGAATCTGCCTTCGTTGTCTGCTTGATCACGGCGTGAAATTTGAGCTCAATTGATAGTATAGGAACAAAGTACCTTTAGATCTATTGAATCTTGTTGTCATTAGGTTCTTCTGTATTCGGATCTAATATTGGAATCAAATTGGTTGATTACTATGCTACTGTTGATGTGCATTGAAGCAGAGTGTAGTTTTGTTTGTATCTTGAAAGTTTGATTAAGCTCAGATTTGTTGTTTGGTTTCAGTTTTTGAGCTTTGAAGAATGGTGAGAATCAGTGTGCTTAACGATGCTCTCAAGAGTATGTACAACGCGGAGAAGAGAGGGAAGAGGCAAGTTATGATCAGGCCTTCTTCCAAAGTCATCATCAAGTTTCTCATCGTTATGCAGAAACACGGTATAGTAACAAAGCTTATATTCATCTTCTTGTTCTGTTCTTGCTCACCTGTTTCATGAAAACTGCAGGTTACATTGGTGAGTTTGAGTACGTTGATGACCACAGGTCTGGTAAGATTGTGGTTGAGCTTAATGGAAGACTTAACAAATGTGGTGTCATCAGTCCTCGTTTTGATGTTGGTGTTGAGGAGATTGAAGGTTGGACCGCTCGTCTTCTTCCTTCCCGACAGGTCAGTGTTTAGTCCTTGTGCCTTATGGTCCTTGTCGTATTATTTGTGTCTGACATTGGTTTTGTTGAACTGTGTGTAGTTTGGTTACATTGTTCTTACAACTTCCGCTGGTATTATGGACCACGAAGAAGCAAGGAGA
Source organism: Sinapis alba (assembly GCA_012274485.2). NCBI lineage: Eukaryota > Viridiplantae > Streptophyta > Magnoliopsida > Brassicales > Brassicaceae > Sinapis > Sinapis alba. The sequence goes on along the minus strand of MU106877.1, from coordinate 18,610 downwards.
AAGAATGTTGGTGGCAAGGTTCTTGGATTCTTTTACTGAAAAGGCATGAGAAAATCGTCTTTGTCCTGGTTATACTTTACTTCTCCTTTTGGTGAGATGATGAATTCGATTGAGCTCGAAGTCAAAGAGGGTAGTAGAGTTTTTGATGCGTTTGTTTTCTTAGATAATATGCCATTTTGTTTGTTTTGCGCAAATGTAGACAGTAAGATGTTCTTCTTTTGAGCCAGTTATCTATCTGAGACATTTTATCTTCACTCCATTAGACACTTGTACCCTCTTGTTTCGATGGTTAAAGCATCATAATCAATTTCTAATCAATTAACTTTTGATACTTTAGATTGTACTATTACCATTTTGTTAATCTATAAACCAGTGTTCGAAAACACAGGGGCCTAGCCGCGAAATCAGGCGTCTAGGCGGTGGGCGGAAGGCAAATGCCGCGATTTTCCTACAAACTATGTAACATCTCAGTTGCTCAAAAAAAAATCTATGTAAATCTCATGCATATAAATAAAAGCTTCACCTCTAATAATTTAATTGAAAGTACATTATTTCGTTTATTCAAGATCTTTCGTATTTTCATACATAAAAATATTCACTCATTATTTCATTCGTCAACCATAATTATAATATTTATGTGTATATTGTAATATTTATGTGTATATAGATATGATGTCATGAAAATGATCTTCAAAACATGTTCAAGGACATTTCGGTTGTCCTTTGGAGTTCTTCATATCTCGGTAACAAGGACATTCATCTTTGTTTCCGTATGTGCCTGAAGGAACACAATAGTTGCACTTCTCGCAACATATATTGCAATACTTGAAACACCGATCTTGTCTTCCCGCCTTTGAACATCTTGCATTGCATTTTCCGTCACACGGGGCTAGATAGATTTATGTAAATCTTAATAAATTTAACTAGCGAGATTAAAAAAATAATATAATTCTTAAATAAGTAAATGAATTTTGTGTACTTACATGCTTTTGAAAGCATGAACAAGCTGGAAGATGAGAGGAGTAGAAAGATTAAGACGAATGGTGCGACAGCGAATTTCATATTCATTCTTAGCGAGGCTGAAGTTGTTCTAATCTTATTCGATGAGGTTTTTTACTTTGTGAAGATTTCAGAAGATGAAGACAAAAACTCAAGAATTTCCGCACAATGCAAAAGAAGTGATGGTTTGGGTTTAGCAAGTAAGTTATATATATATGGTGTAACAATCTTGGAGTAGGCGAAACGCTTCTTACGGATTGTGTATTTAAACAATCAACTACAAAAATAATTGTATTACTTAGACATTGTATTAGTATATGTTAATTTCAAGTTAGTAATATTAGATGTCCAAAAGAAAAAGTTACATAATCAAACCACAAATATCAATATTTTTATACTAGTATATTGAAAAACATGTTTTAATATAATGAGTTACATAAATAAATAAGTACAACATCTTTAAATTAAAGTCTCCATAACAGTTATCATTCAAGTAAACTCGAGGATTGGTAATTTGTAATGAACAAGATCGTAGGGACTATTCACCATTGGCATATGTATTTGTATCCCTTTCGTTAAGGAAATATAAATTACTTTTTTACTCGCTTCTGTCCAATCATTTTCCTTTAAAAAAACTTTTTTTTTACCAAAATAAATATTAGAAAGATAAGAAATTCGCTTTGAAGAGACTATTAGTTTCATTGTTGTTGTGTGCCTTGTCCAGCTGTCTTAACGTATTAGTATTTGTTATAATGAAATTAGATATATGTATATACATCAAAGTTTATTTCATTTCTTAAAATGAGAAATACGGAGACACAATGTCGTTCACGTTGAGCGACCATTGCGTTAAAGCTATAACAAGAGTGACACACGTAATCGGAACCTAACGGCAGGGGGCACTTCTAGAGCTTTCTTCCCTCGAATTGTTGTTTGCCGCAATGTATGCATCTCATCTACTTAAATGCTAGGTGTGATCGCAATAAAATCAATAGTTAGAACTAAACTCATAGACCAACCACTTCAACATTATAGCAATGAAGTGTTTTTTTTTGTCACGACACTTGTTAAACTAGATTTCATCCTAATACGAATCTAGTCAAATATATAGGCTAACAAATGGAAATGGGAGTTCAACTTCACCTTCATTATTCTCGAGACCTAAGTCCTTTAGCAATAGCTTTATTAGTTTGTATGCTTACATAACGGTATGCAAAACTAAGATTATTATAATTATCACTTATATTCATGTTTCTTAAATTTTTTTTTTGTTCCTGATGAAATTTCACTATGGTATATCTATCTTCCCAGTAATTTAAGAGGCATACCACGTTTTTCTCCACTTTCGCTGTTTATATGTATGCGTGTGTAATGTTTATTATTCACTAATGTAAACATTTATTCAACAAAAAATCAGTAAAAAAAAATCACAAAATTCATTGTAAAACTTTAACTTTATTTAACATATCAAGCAAGTAATTGTAGTTGAAGAAATCTTTGAAGTGGAATTTGGTTTGGCAAAGAGTAGCTTAAAAGCATAACTATACCTCACCCAAGTTGCCTCATGTTTTGTATATAAGAGAGTTTATAAAAAGGCCCATAACTCCATAAGGCTTTCATGCTTTCTGGGCCAGACTAAGCTATATCTCTCTCTCTCCCTCTCTTCGCGGTTGCAGGTGCTAACTTACGCCGGAGGTAATATCGAAGAAGAAGCAGAAGTTAAATCAGAAGAAGCGTAGTTTAGCGTTTCGCCATTTCAAACACACACTCTCTCGTTCTTCTCTGCACTATCATCACCGTCTCGTCTCTGCATCATATGATCTGGTACGCATTCATCTTGATCATCTCTATTCTCCGCCGATTCTCTGGCATTGTATTTGATGAAACAAAGCTATTCGGTTTGATCTCTGAGTTTTCTCCCTTTAATAGATTCGATGGCTGCTCCACCTGCTAGGGCTAGAGCCGATTACGACTATCTCATCAAGCTTCTTCTCATTGGTGATAGCGGTACTTATCTTCCCCCCCTCATGATCCATTTGATACAATTTTTGAAATCGCCGAATCTATACAATGTGTGTGTTTTAGATTTGTGTAAGTAACGTAGAGATTGTAATTGTTGCAGGTGTGGGTAAAAGTTGTTTGCTTTTAAGGTTCTCTGATGGCTCCTTCACCACTAGCTTCATCACCACCATTGGGTTTCTCTTTGTTTCTTTCTTCTTTAAAATCAAAAGAGATTTAGATAGAGACTGTCATGTTAGGATGTTTCACTGAGTTAGTTACTACTTATCATGGTGATGCAGAATTGATTTTAAGATAAGAACTATTGAGCTTGATGATAAACGCATCAAGCTCCAGATTTGGGACACTGCTGGTCAAGAACGTTTTCGTACCATCACCACTGGTCAGTTCATATGTCCTACTTACTTCAATAGTGTCCTTTACATACGCCATGTAAATTGAATCAGAGAGGGATTAAGAGTCGAAGTGAGACCTTCTGTACATATGATCTAATTGTGTCCTTACCATGATTATTGATTAAGGGTTGAATGGTATCTTTTTAGTTTGTGCAGTAACGTTATGATGGCTGATACTGTTTTTGTTCAGTACATGGCTTTGAGGAGATTCAGTTGATAATCTCCTTTTTCTTTTGCGCACAGAATTTATTTTTACTTCCTTTACACTTTTCGCAGCTTATTACCGTGGGGCAATGGGTATTTTGCTGGTGTATGATGTCACAGACGAATCATCCTTCAACAGTAAGTTTTCTTCTGCTGTGTACACATAACATCTTTGGTCTTACATTTCTGCTTTGTTCTGGAACTGTCTTTTTTTTGTAACCTTATTGCAGACATTAGGAACTGGATTCGTAATATCGAACAGCATGCTTCAGATAATGTCAACAAGATCTTGGTAGGCAATAAAGCTGATATGGACGAGAGCAAAAGGGTACAACAGTACACGAAGCTCATTTTTACAGCTGCCTGATCCACAATGATTAGCGTTTTTGTTAACTTTTTGCTTTGTTTTTGCAGGCTGTGCCAACATCAAGGGGTCAAGCACTTGCTGATGAATACGGAATCAAGTTCTTTGAAACAGTAAGCTAAACATTGTCTCATCAGAACCAACTTTAGAATACTCTACATTGGTCGTCGCTTACAATTGCTAATAAAGTCATAATTCATATGTCAAGAGTGCTAGAACAAATCTAAATGTCGAAGAAGTTTTCTTCACGATAGCAAAGGACATTAAGCAGAGACTCACTGATACTGACTCCAGACCAGAGGTTATTACTTACATTTATCCTTCAGCAATTCTTTTATGATGGTACAAAACCTCTCTTCTTCTGTTTGTCACAACTCCACCATTGTTGATTGCAGCAGCCTGCGACGATTAGGATGAGCCAAACAGACCAGGCGTCTGGATCCGGACAAGCCACGCACAACTCTGCTTGCTGTGGAACTTAACAAGTCTGATAGTTATTCTGAAATTGAAGTAAAGAACACTGATTTGTCTTGGGTGCTTTGTAATTTTTCTTTCATTTGATGATTTGTTCATCAGGGTAAGTAGAATGTTGAAAAAATCGTTCCTTCTCAGATAGATTTGATATATAAACTCTTGCTCATTGCTTCTCTCTGATACATCATCAATTCTTGAAGCTTTTTCCGTTTAGCACACTTACTAAAGGTACTCTATATACACGAACTAAAGCAACAAAGAGGGAAGTTTTTACAATAAGATCCCGCAAAACGTTTACAATCTTACAATTCTCCAAAATAATATAAAAATATTGTACATTCAAAAGCAACGCTCTTCTTTGCCATAGATACGCTGCAGTTCCCGAGTTGCTGCTTGGAATGATTCTGAACGACAACAAAAACAGTTTAGAAAGTTGAAAGACAATACAAATCCACGAAGAAGACGAGAAGAAGGTTAGACCTTTCCATATGCGAAATGCTTTCTGGTTGATAGGAGAGCCAAAAATAGTCTGAACCACATCAAACAACATAGTCTCTGGAGTGTTCCTAAGTTCTTGAACAATCTGATAAATAGTCTTCCCGTTCTCAAAGTAAATATGATTGTTTGGATGCTTTGTTTTACATCCAGCGTGTCTCTCAAATGCATACGCATTAAGCACCTTCAATGATTAGGAGAGTTAAACCAAATCAAATTAATCAGTCAGGGTTCCTCAACATAAGAGCTTTTTTATATTGACTCACCTTTGTATAATCGCAAGCTTGACATCCACAGAGATAGCCTGATCCTTTGATGACTCCTCGAAGCTCCTGAGTTTAGATTGTTAAAATATGGCAACTGGCAAGCTTTAAATAAGTTGACATGAGACACTAAGGTGTTTACCTCACGCGAGAGAGCAATGTACTTCACAGGAACGCCATCGAGCATACCAGTTGATATCAAGCTTCTAACATTTGAAGGAAAGCTTGTGGAAGCTTCCTTCTTCGACGTCTTACCCTCTGTTTTACTCTTTGGAAGAGATTCCAAACTCTGTTTAGCCACTTGCTGTTGTTCACTTACAACTTCGCTGCTGTTCTGTGCTGTTTCTTGGCCATAACCCATATCTGGATCTTGAACATAAGACTGGTAGTTTCCAACCACATTGGAAGTGGAGTCCACACCGTTAAGTTCGCCAAACGTGATCCCATGAGAGTCCTCATTGCCATAAGGATGACCCTCCATCGCGAAATTCACAAAGCTACTACTCTCGTTTTCCCTGCCACAAGCTCTAATCGAAGATGACTCCATTTTCCTACCGTCTAGCAAACCACCATGTGTACTCATTGTCTCCTTGACACGGCTAACCTGAAGCTTCCTACTTCCATCACCACCAAAACAACTCCCAGAAACCTCCACGCCATTAGATATCGACAACTCAACAGATCTGTCTTCCATATAACTCTTAGGTTCTGTTCTATCTCTATCACCAAACAAAAGGGGTCTAGGCATTTCAGTGCCCAGAAGCCTATCCATGAACTGGTTTGAAACAGACTGAAAAACAGATGGAGTTTCCCATAGAGGAAGACCTACAACATTTGATTTCCCTGAATCTTGCACAACAGCTTGCTTCTTGTTTGGGAAGGTCTCAGAGCGAGAAGAGTCGACAAACCAAGGATGAGGACGCTTAGCATCGTCTCTTGGTGGATGATCATCATAAACAGAGTCTTCTTCCTCACTTGCATTCTCATTGTTCTTGAGAACCCAGAAACCTTTGCTTTCATATGACTAAGAAGAAAAAGTGAATGCATAAGTTTCAAAACCTTCTTCTTGGGAAACGTAAACCCTAATGCAAAGTGTCTTAGGCTTTACCATTTTTCGATTCAAGCTTCCCTCTTTAGCTACGTCGAACCCTAGGAAAGCTGGAGATTTTTGTCAAAAATCAAACCTTTGAAACGAATTCGAATCAGTGAAGAGTGAATCTTTAAGAAACTGAAACCTAATTGCTCAGTGAAGAGTGTTGAAATCATGAAAACCTAGAAAAAGAAATCGAAAACGCACAGAAAGAGTCGAATCAGAATGGCTGAGAATTGGAGAAATCGGAAGATTGGGTACCTCAATTTGATAGTCGGGAACTCGATCGCCGTGATTTCGCCGGAGAAGAAAGTTTAATCGGATGATAGGGTGCGCGAGAAGCACCAGAACTTTGCTTCCAACTTTTTTTTGATCTGATGTTATGGTTACCACCAAGCTTATCTTACTGACGTCTAATCCTGACCGTTCATCTCTACAAGGCTTGTCGGCCCAAACTTCTTTATAGTTAGATTTAGCCCAATTCACGTTCACCTCTTTTCAGATAAAGATGAACTTACCATTTGAATTCTGTTTGGGTTTTAGTTGGTTTCAATTTTTTAAGATAATTTGAACTGAACCAAAATTAAAACCGAACTGATCCTACTTTATTTTTTTTTGGTTATTAGTTGTTTTTTAATTTTATTATCTAAACTGAACCAAAGAATTGATCCAAACCAAATTTTGTTCAGATCTTAAATCTAAACATTTTTCTATAGATTTATCTGATTATCCCAAATAATCAACATGAACGGAATACTTGAATTAATGCCCATGTGTATTACACAAAAGCAACATGCATATGCGGCTTTTTCTTCAGTTAGCAGTTAGCACCAAGTGTTCTACTACTTCACTAGTCCACTTTTGAATGAATCAATTGCCTTTTTAGTTTATGTCATCAAATATGTATTACTTTCTGATGGGTTATAGTTTGTATATCGATCTAGCTTGCAAAAGTTATACTAATATATAACAAATATCCAATGATAAGTAAAATATATTTTTCACATCAAAAGAAAATATTACACCCTATGAAAGTTTCCTAACTCTGCAGATATATATATGTATCAATCTAAAATATTAAGGAAAAATTCAAAGAATGAGAGAAACTAATTAACTAATATGTCCAGAAAAGAAAAGCAAAGAATCAATAAACTGATCTTCCAAGCTCCAACTTGAGATTCAAGTTCTCCACCATCCCCAAGCTCAGATCAAGACAAGCCACCCTCTTCCCACTGCTCGACTTCTTCAACGTCGTCACCGTTGGCTCCGGCAGTAACGCTCGTGTAACCAACGTGACGCCGCCGCCTCCATTCTCGTTCCTATGTTTCCTCATGTGTCCTCCAAGAGCTTGTCCCATCGGAAACTCCACTCCGCATATAGGACAAGGATGTGACGACGGCGTTTTTGGTTTCTTGATCAAACTTGATAGATTCTCGTTCTTGTGGCTCGCACGGTGACCTCCCAACGCTTGAAACGAATGAAACTCCTTCAAACACGTTTTACATGTGAAAACGCGTTTTGTAGTATCTCCACCGTTTTCTTGTCCGACTCTTGATAAAAGCATCAGACAGTTCGCCGCCGTAGCCTCCACCGTCGACTTAATCTCAGACATCGCAACCATTTTTGTTCTTCTGATGATAATAAAACGAAACAATAAGAATGATGTTTGTGTATGTATGTGTGTTGGTGTGAATGTTGTTGTTGTGTTGTGTTTTAATTGTGTCTGGTCGGGATATGTATTTATAGAGATCGATGGAGTTGTGTGGAGGACTGAAGACGTGTGAAGATGACAAATAAGACCTTGTGACTTGCTTGGTAAGGAAGTGTCAGCGTGTGAGTGTGGTATTATCGTAATTACGTGGCGAAATAAAGGGTAAAGAGCGAAGATTTGCGAAACCGCGTAGCTTTAGGAGACTGAAATGAAAAAAGTCGTTTGGATGAGAATCTTCGTTGTGCTTTCTTCAACCCTTTCATTTCATAACTTAACTAATAAAACTCTGACTGATCTTTTATTTACCACGCTCAGCCGTCTTCTAGATATATTGAATATTTTATAAGATCAACGCCTTCTAGTTATATATATATATATATAATTTTTCTTTGGGCAATTCTTAAATAGTCTGTTTTAAGTTTTTGTCACAAAAATAACACTAGAAAAATAAAATGACCAAAATAACATTTTTCTATTGAAATTTTCATTTTTTTTATTTTTATTTTTGAAATTTGAAACCTTATTCCCAAACTCATCTCTTAACTCTAAGCCCTAAAGTCTAAATTAGTTAACCCTACGGGTATAAATGCATATTAAAAATTTTAGCTTCTAAAAAAATCTATTTTGGTCATTTTCTTTATTAAGAACTATTTTTATGAAAAACAAACTAAAATGAGTTATTTAAGAAATTTTTTTTTTTTTTCTGCCTTCTATTTATATTTAATTTTTAGGAAACGTTATTTTTTGTTTGTGATCATGATATATTCCTAAGTTATCTTATGAGTTTTTAAGTTTTAACTTATTGAAACATAAGGTTATTATAAACATATTCGGGCTTCCTTGTTTCTTTGACATGTGGCATTTAAGAAACGTATGTTAATGCTCTTAATTAAGGGACGAGCTTTCGAGTTTTCTCCTTTTTTTCATTTTTTTAATTGTTATTAATGTTTAGAAACGACCATAAGATACGTCGATAAACGTGCTCTTATAATAAAATGTAGTTGTAAATTGGAATTTTTAAGCTAGGAAAAGCATTTCTTATATTTTTTCTAAACAAACACAAATCCGGTCGTCAGCAATGAGGCATGACAAAACAAAAAGCGTGAAGCATACGCGTTGGACGGCTGCGTGTGGAGTAAGTGAGAGAGTAAATAACGAGAGGATATGTACGGAAACTTGATGGAAACGTGAGAAGCAAGTAGAAGAGATAAGAGAGAATGAATTATTAAAACGGTCCACATGATTGGACAACTAGTCGACAGTCATAGTCAATTAACTTTTTTTTTTTTTTTTTTTTTTTAATTAAAGTTAAAAATCGGTTCTTAAATTACACTAAAAATTCCATCCAAAAATTCATAGTTAATCATGATCTTAAGATTCTTGTTTTCACACTATCGATGCTTCTTCTAATTTTCACAACTAGTCGATATTCAGAGAGTCAATTATTAAAACGGTTCATATGATTGGACAAGTCTTTTATATGGTTGGTGTGGTCTATAGGATTACCAACCAACGTGTAAATAGATAAAACATATGACCGACTTGTTTTGTTTTGTACGCCTTGATCATACTAGCAATCAAAACTAAAATGTATACTTTTATTATTGGTTCTTTTTTCTAGGAGTAGCAAAAAATTTTCGCATGATCAATGCCATCTTGATATTTGTATGGGAAAAAGTATTTTATCATCAAAATTTAATTAAAACTATAACTGTGCAAGTGCAATTTCAAACCAATGCTGGTCTCGAACGGGCCGTTGACCCTTATCCATATCACATTGTATTGATCCCTTTATCTTTTATGAATTATTTACAAGTGTATCTTAATACTCTCTCCGATTCAAATTATTACATATTTTAATTTTTTACATATATTAATAAAATATATTAAATTTTGATTATATATATATTTTTATGATTATTTGAGAAATCATTCTTATATGTTAACTACTTTTTAAATATCTCTATGATACTATTCCTTTCCTATCAATTTAAATGGTGTTTAAAGATTTATAGTTTGTTTCAAATTAAGTGATGTTCTCACTATCCTAAATAAAATATAATGTCACTTGAACTTTGTAACCAATCATAAAATACTGTATCTTTTTTTTTATTGGCTGAACTAGTTTTGTTTAATGCTACTTTAATGTAATCAAAGATAAATTACATAAAATTTTGTATTCTCTTAATCTTTGTGAAAAACCATAAAAACCACTTAAAATGATACATATGGAGTATTTGATAAGTCAGTTGCTTACGTGTCGCGCTTGAGTTAATTCTTATGATGATTAATTACCAATGTTCACAAATCGATAAACAGTAACTAAGCGCTTTATAGAGGAGCGACTAGGCAGATTATTTGGGGCCTAGGCGAGACCTAGGCGTTAACATGTTATATATATATACATATATATTTTACGGTTTATATGATGTATTTTAGTTTTGAATTTAATTATAAAAGTATTGTAATGAATTATCAAAATTAGATATACAAAATAAAAGAAATTAAACAAATTTATGGACTTATACTAACTTTATTGCTTAATTTAGCATATTTAAACTACTTTAGGTTAATTTAAACCGATTTTAACCGATTTAAAATAGTTTAAACTGATTTAAATTATATAAATCTGTATTAATCGGATTTTAAAAAAATCATTTTAGATGAGATTGAGTTGTCACTTAGGCGGGCGTTAAAGCGTCGTCTAGACCAAATTTTAGAACCTTGTTAATTGCAGTTATACCCTTAATGAATCAAATACTGAAATACATCTAATTGCTATTATTTTTAAAAATGTATATTTAGATTTCCTTTTTCTATATATATATATATATTTTCCAAATAACCTATATAATAAATAACAAAACATATCTATATAATGTGATTCATAAAAAGGAAAGTTCATAAAATAATCTTAGTTTTATAATAAATAAATAATCTTCTCTTTTAAAAGATAAATCTTAAACAACATAATATATATTTGAAAGTAATAAGTATTTTATTTAAATTAATTTATTTCTAAAATTATTACAGAATATAATTTAAGTAACATAAACTAAGATATTTTTAATGAATAAAAAGTTTTTTTGTTTAATTTATTTTTTATATTTTCCAAATAACATTTATAATAAGGAAAACATTTATAAACTTTAAAAACATTTTTTTAATACATAGTATGATTCCATAAAAAGGAAGGTTTACAAAAATAATATTGATATTAAAGTAAATATATCTTTTTCATTTTAAAATTTATCTCTTATGTTTTATACAACTTCATACAGATCATCACTTTATTTTACCAAATTTTATTTATGAAAAATATTAAATGTACTTACATATCTAAGATGAAGAACCAAACAAATACAATGAATACAATTAATTCGATTTGGTTGAAGAAATATGTAACATAATATATCCACAAAATGAGTAACTAAACCAATACAAATTCTTATTTCTAAAATAAAAAATTAACTAAAATAATATATTATTATTTATAGTAATATTATATATAAAATTTATAAAACAACTCAACATATTATAAATAAATACAAATTATCAAATAATATAATAAAGATAGTAACCAACTATTACAATTTTTTTTTATGATTTATATGTGGTTGAGGTTTCAAACGACTATTATTGTTATATTCATTTATGTATTTTTGAATCGATCAACATTTTAGTTTACTTTTACTATTTTACTTTCAAAACAGGATATATTAAATTATGCATAGTTTTATTAAAATATATTTACAAATTTAAGATAAGAATCTAAATAAATACATATGAAAAGTTAATCAAAATTTAACATATAAAACAAAAAATATTATGATTGAATAAGAAAAAGTGATGTTATCTAATATATCTAAATAATAACCAAATAGGCGATTCATTATATATCCAAAATCACACGTCTAATTAAAATAAAATATTATTATTTAAAATAAATTACATATTAATTACAGTACAAATAATTAAAAGTGTTAATAAATTATTGTAATATATTTATTTTGTAAATATTTATACTTATTCACAGGAAAATCACATAGTATTATAAAATGTTTAAACTATACGACATGGGCAAATCTACCCTTTACAGCAGGGGGCAGCTGCCCCAGTAAAATGTATAATTAAATTAAAATACATAGAAATTGACTAAGATTATGTAGCCTAGTTCGTTAAAACACTTTCTATGCCCCCACCAGGCCCAGTTCAAGGGTACAGAATAAGAGCATATGAATGAAGATTGGTTTCGGTTTCATACGGATTTAGCTCCAAATTTGAAATTAGTTTTGTTACGAAAAATTGTACGATACTTAAAGAATAGATAGAAAACATAATTTATTTTAGTGTACTAATGTCTCACATAAACAACTATTCAAGTTACTAATATTGGGAAAAAAATCTTTGGCTAACGTAACTCCAAGAAATGGGGAGATAAAAAGTGAAGATCCTATTACTCTCTTTTTCAGTTACATGCTTAGAGTTGGAAAGGGGAAAGCAAGCTTTATATATATGCTAAAATCACTCAACTGATCTTTGATAGTAAGTTAAGATCGTACGTGATTCTATATTCATTTACCAAATATAGATTGAGAGAAAAGAGAGAATCATGGAACCGTTTTTGTATATGAATGTGTGATGAGAAGATTGTGAGTAACATTTAGCCATAATACAAAATGTGCCTCCAGAGTTTATCTCTTCTTATGATTCTCATCTTCACTCTCTTTTGCTCTCCTGCCTTTGCTCTTAAGAAGGTTCTCTCTTTCTCTTAGTCTCTAGTTCTTCATCTTTTTTGTTGGCTTTTACAATATGCACATGTTTATTAATGGTTTAAGTGTGTACAGTCTTATATAGTATACTTAGGATCTCACGCACACCCTCCTCATCACATCTCTCACGCTCATCTCGATCGTGTTGCTCATTCACATCGTACTTTTCTTGCCTCTTTCTTGGGAAGGTATTATCACCTCTCAAATTTATGTAATGCTTGAAAAAATAATAAAAAAGGGTTTTGATCATTTATTTCTCAAAAACACTGCATGAAACAAGCTGTCTCTTAATTGCAGCCATCAAAGAGCAGAAGACGCCATCTTTTACTCATACAACAGACATGTCAATGGCTTCGCCGCTGTTCTTGACGACAATGCAGCTGAAGAAATCGCCAGTGAGATATCATCGATCCTCAAATTCTGCATGCGTTTCTCATCCCCTTTGGTTTTCACCTAACGAAAATATAATAATAAGTTAATTTATTGTTAAATGCAGAGCATCCAAATGTAGTATCTATATTCTTAAACAAAGGAAGGAAACTGCATACCACTCATTCATGGGATTTCATGCTCCTTGAGAAACATGGCGTCATTCACAAATCTTCTCTGTGGAAGAAAGCAGGGTTTGGAGAAGACACAATCATCGCCAATCTTGACACAGGTTAACTCACAAAGAAAGGAGTCTATCTATTACAAATCATGCTTCATATTATGGATATATTATAATCATCAAGACCGTATCAAAATATTGATGAAATGGAAATGGACATTTTTCTATGTTTTTCTTTATATCTTTTGGAAGATTTAAAATAGAGAAATACTCTTAAAGGTAAATATACACTTATAACAAAATATTTTTGTCATAATTTTCTGTTAAGGGTGGAATTTTGGGATTAGAGTTTCAAATTTTAAAAAATAAAAATTAACAATTAAACTTTTCAAAATAAAAATAATTATTTTAGTTATTTTAAGGTTATTTTGTGATAAAAACTTAAAATAGTGTTAAATGAGAGAATTGACCTTTAAAATATGTATATTGATGAAGGTGTGTGGCCCGAGTCAAAAAGCTTCAGCGATGAAGGGTATGCTGATGTTCCGGCTAGGTGGAAAGGCAGTTGCCACGGTGATGTTCCTTGCAACAGGTTCACATCTTCCCTCTTACTATTACAACTTTATTTTAAAATTTATTTGATTATCATTTGATTCATGACATGTAACCAGGAAGCTCATTGGAGCAAAATACTTCAACAAAGGTTACTTAGCGTACGCAAAATTCCCCACTAACTCTACATTTGAAACCCCTCGTGACCTCGACGGTCACGGCACCCATACTCTCTCCACAGCGGGAGGAAACTTTGTTCCCGGAGCCAATGTCTTTGGACTTGGCAACGGGACAGCTAGTGGCGGTTCTCCTAGGGCGAGAGTCGCCTCTTACAAAGTGTGTTGGCCGCCTGTGAAAGGTGCAGAGTGCTTTGATGCTGATATCTTAGCAGCGATTGATGCAGCCATCGGTGACGGTGTGGATGTTATATCGGCTTCAGTGGGCGCAAATGCAGAAGATTATGTGAACGATGGTATGTCCATTGGTTCATTCGTAGCAGTCAAGAACGGTGTGACGGTTGTGTGTTCTGCTGGGAACTCGGGGCCTAAACCTGGAACGGTCTCTAACGTTGCACCGTGGATTATTACTGTTGGAGCTAGCTCCATTGATCGTGAGTTTCAAGCATTTGTAGAGCTCAACAACGGCTCACGCTTCAAGGTTTTGATCCTAACCTATACACTTTCTTTATACTTGTGATACAAGTATTGATTTGAACGCAGGGAACAAGCCTCTCGGAGCCTTTGCCTGAAAATAAGATGTACGATCTGATCAGTGCCGCGGATGGTAAAGCAGCCAATGCTTCAGCGTTACAAGCGTAAGTATAAGCCATGCCCATTTTTTTGGAATGTGTGTAGTAATGTAAGTACGTACTAACTAGGGTTTGAATATATAGATTGTTATGCAAGAAAGATAGTCTAGACCCGGAGAAAGTGAAAGGGAAGATCGTCGTGTGTCTAAGAGGAGACAACGCACGTGTGGACAAGGGACAACAAGCAGCTACTGCTGGTGCTGTAGGAATGATACTATGCAACGACAAAGCTAGCGGAAACGAGATTATATCAGACACTCATGTTCTTCCTGCTTCTCAGATAGACTACGAAGATGGTGAAGCTGTGTTTTCATACCTAAACTCCACAAAAGATCCCAAAGGTTACATAACTGCACCTAACACTCAGCTATACACAAAACCAGCTCCTTTCATGGCCTCATTCTCTTCCAGAGGTCCCAACACCATCACACCAGGAATCCTCAAGCCTGACATCACTGCACCAGGTGTCAACATTGTAGCCGCCTTCACGGAAGCTACAAGCCCTACAGACATAGAATCTGACAATCGTAGAACTCCTTTCAACGTCGAGTCAGGAACATCCATGTCTTGTCCTCACGTTTCCGGCATCGTTGGTCTCTTGAAGACTCTCCACCCTCAATGGAGCCCTGCCGCGATACGTTCAGCCATCATGACTACTTCAAGAACAAGAGATAACACTCGAAAGCCAATGGTCGATGCGACCTTCCACAAAGCAACTCCTTTTGGCTACGGCTCAGGCCATGTCCAGCCCAATAAAGCCTCTCACCCTGGCCTTGTCTATGATCTAAACACTGGAGACTACTTAGACTTCCTCTGCGCCATCGGTTACAACAACAAGGTAGTTCAACTCTTTGCTGATGATCCACTATACACATGCCGCCAAGGAGCTAATCTTTTGGACTTCAACTACCCTTCAATCACTGTCCCTAAGCTCACGGACTCTGTTACAATCACTCGTAAACTCACGAACGTTGGGCCTCCTTCCACCTACAAAGCCTATTTCCGAGCGCCTCTTGGAGTTGAAGTCTCATTAGAGCCGAAACAGCTCACGTTCAATGAAGTTGGAGAGGAGAAGATGTTTCAGATGACTCTCCAGGCCAAGTCAGCGAAGGCTTTAGGGTACGTCTTTGGAGAGGTGACGTGGACTGATTCCAGACACTACGTTAGGAGTCCCATTGTCGTTGAACTTTCAAGCTAGCATGTGGCCTCTAGCCAGTTTATTCTTTATTCTACTTTATCTTTTGGCGTTTATTTTTATATCAAAACATTCTATTAGTTTGCATTGGATAATATTTAAATCTTAAGTAAGCTAAGTTTGCCAACTTAATGTTCAAAGAAAACAATTCGACATGTATACTCTAATCTTTGGAGGGGTATAATGTAATTTCTCATAAATTTATGGGATTTTCATGTTTTGCCAAGTTCAAGTTTGCGTGTCCAGTGTCGAGAGTAGTACTACTACATAAACTGTGCGCCTAGGATCTTGACCCGCTAAAGCTAACTCGGGTTTATCCCGGTAATGAAGACGATTTTTTTAATTAAAATTATATTATATGAAATTAACCCCAAACCCGGAATAAAAATCCAATTACAAACTAACTTATACAAAAAGTACTCGAATCAAATTATTTCTTATCTAAGTTCGTTCGATCCATATTTCTTGGTCTGTTCTGCTATACCATATTTAATATCATCGACCACCTTTCTGAAATTTTGGTCTCAAGAAGAACAAAGTCACAATTTTAAGTGCAACTGAAATTGATATGGAGCCATGATTAGCATGGATCATGTCTTATGCGCAATAGAAGTGTATAATTAGGATCAAATTAGTGATTTATTGTGTCACATTGCTCTTGGTTGTTGCTTGGAAGACAGACCTTAGAGAGTTATCTTCTGAAAATCTCTTCTTTTTTCTTTGGTGTGTGTATGTGTGAGTAGTACTTTATCGACTGGTAGAGAGTTTCCATCACTAGAGCAGGACACGTCTCCAGTGAAGAAACAAGGGATTATGAAGGATCCGGAACTAACCAGGTCGATTGATCTAGATTTGAAATTGCACAAGCGTATGGGTTCTTGTATAAAAATCTTTAAATCAGTATGTGTTTGCTTCTCCAGGAATCAGGATCATCTGAGCAAAGTAGATGCCTATAGAGGTTTCAAGCGGAAACATGTTAAATTGGTACTAAAGGGTCCATGCGGAAACATGTTTAGTGCGCATGTTAATGGCTAAGACGTCTCTAGCTTTGTCAAACAGGCATGGTCTAAGGCTATTGTCTCATTAATCCAGGACCGCTCTTAACCGAAATCGGATTCCTTGATGTGGTCGGTTTAATCAGTTTTGGTTTACTGTTTAACAAGCTATTCCGGTCAGGTAGTCTCTCCCAAGTTGTTCATATGTCGGTCTAGTTTTATATAACTGATCTGAATAAACCGGATATGTATATTAGTGCTTAATTACGGCTTATATTATACTTTCTGGTTAATGTTGTAATTATGTAATTGTTCTTATTTCGCTTACATGATAACATGGTTCATCTCATAAATGCTATAGTAGTGGGAATTTTTTATTAATAATAATTTAATTTCTTATAATGTTTGTGCAAACTTAGTATTCGGACAAGTGTTAATGTGACTGAACGAAATAATATTATTTAGTTTCTCCTAATGTTTTATGCAAAAATAATGTTTTGACAAGTGTTAGTAGTGAGTGAAAGAGACAAATGGATTGTGCTTTAATGCGGGTCCAGTGACAAAAGGGTTACGACGTACTACATAGAGTGCGTGCGTATTGGCTTTGCGTCTTGACCCACTAAAACCCCACTCGGGTTATCGGATTACACCCGGCAAGACGAAAAGAGATGCAGACGAGACTTTCAGACGACCTTGTCCCTCTTGTCAAGTTTCCGGCGCGACACCGTCGTGAACCCCAGCTGTATATCGTCGACCCCACTTCGTCTCGCAGGAAAGGAAGTGTCGAAGATACGGTAAGTGAAAAGCTGATATAGATCTTGCGATCGTAGAATTGTTCCTTTTTGCATATGGTTTCTTGGGTATATACTTGAATGAAAGACAGATCTTTGAGAGTTATCTTCTGACAAAAAAAAATCTCATCTTTCCTATTTTTTTGGTGTGTGTGTGTGTGGGTAAGTGCTTTAACGAGCGAGGGACTGGTAGAGAGATTTCATCTCTAGTATCTCTTCAAAGACACTTGGTTGGAGATGTAGATGCGAGACGCTTGTCTCGAAGTACAAAGTTTTATGAAAAATGCAGAACCAAACAGGTTCATTGATATTAGATTTGATATTTTGGACAAGCATATATATGGTTCTTGTCTCAAAATCACAGTGTTTTGGATTTTGTAGGACCATCGCTGTGCTTCCAAGGATTTCCTTTTGCCTAAAGGATGGACCGTTGAGGAGATTCATAGGAGAAACTCTTCTCATATTGATAAGGTGCTGCTCATGAGAGAAGAATCATTCATGTGTTGTCTTGTTTAGTGTGAGAAGGATTGAGCATGATGTGATAAGGATAGTGAATAAAGACTGTTGAATAAACCGTTTGTATTGGTTCCTTGCAGTATTATACTGAGCAAAAATCAGGAAAGCGGTTCCGGTCCCTTGTTTCCGCTGAGAGGTACTTGAACTCTGTCGGGAACGGTACAGTTGCTTTGGTTTCTGAGGTGCACTCCGAGCAGGTTCCGGTAAGTTTCTAAGCTTTTTTTACATTATTTAGAGGTGCAAGAGATTAACAGATTGTACCGGTTTGACGTTGGTTTTCTTCTTCAACACCTTTTCAGCTTTTGTCGATTTGGAATGGTATTGGATTTGAGACCGTAGTTATTGACCCAAACCCACCAGAGAAAGTTAAATGGGTACTTAGGGGTCCAGGGGGAGACATGTTTAGTGCTCATGTTA
>MU106876.1:59807-90082 GCA_012274485.2 Sinapis alba | reverse complement strand
TCCTTGTGCATCTAGGGAACATCATAAGTACTTTGTGACATTTATAGATGAGAAATCAAAGTACACATGGATCACCTTGCTGCAATCTAAAGATAGGGTGTTAGATGCTTTTATAAACTTCCAAACTTATGTCTCTAACCATTACAATGCCAAGATAAAAATTCTTAGATCAGATAATGGAGGAGAATACACCAGCAAATCATTCAAACAACACTTAGCCAAGTATGGGATGATCCATCAAACAAGTTGTCCATATACTCCACAACAAAATGGTGTGGCTGAGAGGAAGAATAGACATCTTATGGAGGTGGCCAGAAGTATGATGTTCCACATGAATGTACCTAAGAGGTTTTGGGGGGATGCTGTGATGACAACTTGCTACTTGATCAACACGATTCCTACCAAGGTTCTTCAAGATCAGTCTTCACATGAGGTATTAAACAAATATCGCCCATCTATAGATCACCTTCGGGTATTTGGTTGCTTGTGCTTTGTCTTAATTCTAGGAGAACAAAGGAACAAGCTGGAACCAAAGAGTACAAGGGCAATGTTCATTGGGTACTCACCTCACCAAAAGGAATACAAGTGTTTTTCACCAGAAACCAGGAGGGTTTTAATCTCTAGAGATGTGAGGTTTGTTGAATCCAGAGGCTACTATGATGAGAAGAGTTGGGATGAGGTGAAAGATTTGTCTCAATCAGCCTCAGATAGAGCAGAAAATTTGAGAAGGGTAATGGAGAGTCTTGGCATCAACATACCACAAGAGAGGGTTGTGATGGAGACTGAGCCAAGACAAGACCAGCCAAGTCCACAAACTGAAGAATCGTCTGAGGGGTCTGAAAATGAAGTTGTGGATGTTACTCCTCTTGCTCCTGAAGGGGGGAATCAAACTGAAGATCAACAAGAAAGTTCAGTATCTCAGGACCAAGATGAGCAACAAGAAGGGTCAGTGGTGAGTGAATATCAAGAGGAGACTACACCAACTGAAGAAAATGTTCAAACATTAAGAAGGAGCACCAGGATTAGACATCGTCCTTCAAATTGGGTCAACACAAGAGTCTACTTCAACTCACACGTAGTAGCTCATCCCATTCCAGCTGTTTGTTCTTTGGCTCAATACCCACAGGAACATGTTGTGTTCATGGGAAAGCTAGGCCAGGAGTACATCCCAAGGTCTTATGAGGAAGCTATGAAACACAAGGAGTGGAGAGACTCAGTGGGAAATGAAACCAATGCTATGATTGTGAATGACACTTGGTATGAAGCAGAACTTCCAAAGGGCAAGAAGGCAGTGATAAGCATGTGGATCTTCACCATCAAATACAATGCTGATGGTACTGTGGAAAGATGCAAGACAAGGCTTGTTGCAAGAGGATTCACTCAGACTTATGGAGAAGACTACCTTGATACTTTTGCACCAGTGGCTAAGCTCCATACCATAAGGATCATTCTGTCTTTGGCTGTTAACTTGGAGTGGGATCTATGGCAGATGGATGTGAAGAATGCTTTCCTACATGGTGAACTTGAAGATGAAGTCTACATGAGACCACCTCCTGGTCTAGAGCATCTAGTGAAGCCTGGAAATGTCCTTAGATTGAAGAAAGCCATCTATGGACTGAAGCAATCACCAAGGGCCTGGTACCACAAACTCAGTACAACTCTAAATGGAAGGGGTTTGTGAAATCTGAAGCTGACCATACTCTCTTCACGCTCACCAGTCCAAAAGGCATTGTGGTGATCTTAGTGTATGTGGATGATATCATAATCAAAGGAAGTGACATGGAAGGTATCCTCTTAACTAAATCTTTTCTTAAATCATCATTTTATATCAAAGACTTGGGTGAGTTAAAATACTTCCTAGGAATAGAGATATGCCGATCTAAAGAGGAGCTATTTCTATCCAAAGGAAGTACACACTTGATTTGTTGAGTGAGGCAGGTGATCTAGGTGGAAGAGCTGCCAAGACACCACTAGAAGATGGTTACAAGGTCTTGCGTGAGGGGGAGATTGAGGACAAGCCATATGGAGATGTCAAGAGATATAGAAGAATGGTTGGGAAGCTGATCTACCTTACAATCACAAGACTAGATGTGTGTTTTGCAGTCAATCAAGTCAGCCAGCACATGCAAGCTCCTAAGCTACACCATTGGAACATGGTGGAGAGAATTCTGAGGTATCTTAGAGAGGCACCGGAGCAAGGAGTTTGGATGGGTTGTAACAAGAGCACTGAGATAGTAGGGTACTGTGATGCTGATTGGGCTGGAGATAGGGTGGACAGGAGGTCCACGACAGGCTATTGTACCTTCATTGGAGGCAACTTAGTCACTTGGAAGAGCAAGAAACAGAAGATAGTATCATGCTCCAGTGCTGAGGCTGAGTATAGAGCAATGAGGAAGCTCACAAGTGAACTGATTTGGATCAAGAACCTGATGAAGAGACTTGGGCATTGAGACGACCACACCTATCACAATGCACTGTTATAATCAAGCAGCCATCCATATAGCATCCAACAATGTGTTTCATGAAAGGACCAAGCACATAGAAGTGGATTGTCATAAGGTTAGACAAGCTGTGGAGCAAAAAATTATCCTACCATGCTACACTAGAAGTGAAGATCAGTTGGCAGACATCTTCACCAAAGCAGCAAGCATCAAGGTCTGTGAGTTCATATATTCCAAACTTGGACTCATGGAACTCCCATCTCACTGATCCTCTCAGCCATGAGGTGTTCTACTCTTTTTCCTTGGCTTGGTTTTTATCCCATGTGGTTTTTCAAGGCTAAGGTTTTAATGAGGGAATGCTTCATGGTTTCCAAGCTTGACCAGTCCTTGTGGTCAAGCTTGAGGGGGAGTGTTGAGATGAAGCAATAAAGATCAAGAGGAATGGTTAATTCGAATTAAGTTAGGAGTTAACTTGGGAACCAAGGCTGTCCGTACAACCTAGAGTACCTTCAAAGGCAAGCAAGTGTTGTGCCTGGTTGCATGAGCTAAAGAAGGTCTAAGGAAGCTTACTATATTGTATTGATATTGACAAAGGAGGAGGCAGAGCTGAGAGAGCTGTTGGAGAAGCAGGACCACAAGGTCACATGTTGGGACAAGATCAAGGACCTGTCACTTTCACACTGTCTAGGCGTGCACTGATCATACCAGACTTCCCTGACCACACCAGACTGCCTTGACCACACCAGACTGCCCTGACCACACTAGACTGCCCTGACCACACCAGACGGCTTCCCTGATCACACCAGACTGCCTTCCCTTTGTTTATTAATTTATGTTGTCAAGTAGCTCCTTTGTTTGCCTTTAAATATGCTTGTAACATGTTCTGAATTAAGCAAGTGAATAAGAAACACTTCTCTCTAGTCTCATTTCGAAATCCCCTCTCTCTCTCTCTAGTTCTTCATGTGTTCTTCACGTTCTTCCTTAGTTACTCTCTGATTCTCTAATTCTCACAGATTCATCCTGGTTTGATTAGAAGCTTGAAGAACTTGCCATATGTCATAACAAGCTAAACATGGATATCCTGATTAGAAAGTGGAATAACTTCTTCAACATATCTCCTATCAGATTTATACAACTTGATGAAAGACTCTCCACTGACTAATGGTTCCAAATCAAGCTTCTTACATAGTGATTCATCCTGGTTTGATTAGAAACTCGAAGAACTTGCCATATGTCCAAACAGTCTAAACATGGATATCCTGATTAGAAAGTGGTATAACTTCTTCAACATAACTCCTATGAGATTTATCCAACTTCATGAAATACTCTCCACTGATTAATGGTTCTAAATCAAGCTTCTTACATAGTGATTCATCTTGGTTTGATTAGAAGCTTGAAGAACTTGCCATATGTCCAAACAGGCTAAACATGAATATACTGATTAGAAAGTGGAATAACTTCTTTAATATAGCTCCTATGGGATTTATTCAACTTCATGGACACTATCCACTGATTAATGATTCCAAATCAAGCTTCTTACATAGTGATTCATCCTGGCTTGATTAGAAGCTTGAAGAATTTGCCATATGTCCAAACAAGCTAAACATGGATATCCTAATTAGAAAGTGGAATAACTTCTTTAACATACCTCTTATGGGATTTAATCAACTTCATGGACACTCTCCATTGATTACTGGTTCCAAATCAAGCTTCTTACAAAGTGATTCATCCTGGCTTGATTAGAAGCTTGAAGAACTTGCCATATGTCCAAACAGGCTAAACATTGATATACTAATTAGAAAAAGGAATAACTTCTTTAATATACTTCAAATGGGATTTATTCAACTTCATGGACACTATCCACTGATTAATGGTTCCAAATCAATCTTCTTACATAGTGATTCTTCCTGGTTTGATTACAAGCTTGAAGATCTTGCCATATGTCCAAACAGGTTAAACATGGATATCCTGATTAGAAAGTGGAATAACTTCTTTAACATACCTCTTATGGGATTTATTCAACTTCATGGACAGTATCCACTGAATAATGGTTCCAAATCAAGCTTCTTACATAGTGATTCATCCTGGTTTGATTAGAAGCTTGAAGAACTTGCCATATGTCCAAACAGGCTAAACATGGATATACTGATTAGAAAGTGGAATAACTTCTTTAATATACCTCCTATGTGATTTATTCAACTTCATGGACATTATCCACTGATTAATGGTTCCAAATCAAGCTTCTTACATAGTGATTCATCCTGGTTTGATTAGAAGCTTGAAGAACTTGCCATATGTTCAAACAGGCTAAACATGGATATCCTGATTCGTCCTCGAATCCGACCCTAAACTTGTCCCCATGGAAAACTGGCCATACCACTCACGGAAGTCCGCTTTCATCCTTGCTTTGGTCTCCCAGGTTACTTGCTCTTGTCCATTGCACTCCCAAACGACCTTGACCTTCCGTATGGTCTTTCTCCTCATGGCTTTTTCCATCCTATCCACAATCCGAACCGGCCTTATCTCTAAGGTGAGGTTCGCGCCTAGATCAGATGGAAGCTCTGGAACAACTATGTCTTGGTCTGAAAGACATTTCCTCAGCTTCGAGACATGGAACACATTGTGGAATGCATCTATTTCGGTTGGTAGGTTCAGCTTGTAGGCCACGGCACCAACCCTTTCTATGACCCGGAATGGACCCAAGTACCTTGGATCCAGCTTCCTCCGGCCAGACACCCTCTTCCTACCCTTAAAGGTAATCATCTTCAAGTATACCATGTCGTCTACCCCAAACTCTACATGCTTGCTCCTTCTGTACGCATATGACTTATGGAGGTCCTGTGCCTCTTTCATCTTGTCCCTTATGAACTTGATCTTCTTAGTGGTCTCCTCCACAATCTCAGGTCCTATCATGCTGCACTCCCCCACTTGGGTCCAGCATAGCGGTGTTCTGCAAAGTCGCCCATACAAGGCCTCATAGGGTGACATCCCTATGCTGGTGTGATAGCTATTGTTGTAGGCAAACTCTACCAGGGGCAGATGTCTCTCCCAAGAATCTCCCTAATCCAGGACACACGCCCTAAGCATGTCCTCTAATGTCTGGATGGTTCTTTCAGACTGACCATCCGTTTGTGGATGATAAGACGTACTCATGTTCACTCTTGTTCCCAAGGCTTTTTGGAAAGCTTTCCAGAAATAAGAAGCAAACCGAGGGTCTCTGTCCAAAACAATACTAGCCGGCACTCCATGCAGACGTACTATTTCATCCATATAAACCCTTACCAACGGTTCTACACCATCAGTCTTCTTGATCGGTATGAAATGCGCTGACTTGGTTAAACGATCCACCACCACCCAGACTGCATCCTTCCTGTTTCTGGTCGTGGGAAAACCAGACACAAAGTCCATGGTGATATGATCCCACTTCCATTCTGGAATGGGTAGGTTCTGAAGTAACCCACTGGGACTTGGTGCTCAGCCTTGACCAGCTGACAGGTAGGGCACTTAGCCACCCATTCAGCCACATCAGTCTTCATTCGGACCCAATGGTAATACCTCTTGATGTCCTTGTACATCTTGTTCAAGCCAGAGTTCACAGAGAACTTAGACTTATGGAACTGGCCAATAATCTCCTCCTTAAGTGCTCTCACGTTTGGAACACTGATCCTACCGTGGACCAAGATGGTCCCATCCTGTGCAACTTGGTACTCTGACTTATCGTTCTGAGAAACCTTCTGAAGGTTCTCATCCAAGCCTTGTTGATGCAACCATGGTTGAACCAGCTGACTATGCGACAAAGAATAAACCAGGATGGCTGAATGGAAAGCTTGAAGATGAATCTAAATCTGGAATGGAGCATAATGAGCTTATTTTGGCTATAAAATAATGTCAAACAAGATGGAAAAGATGTGGATCAGCTCATGGATGACTTGGGACTTTTTCTCAGTCTAAAAGAAGATCAATACCTAAATTGAGAATCCATTCTCTCTTTCTGAATGGCCAGCCAAGAAAATCAAGTCAAGATATCAACAAAAATAATTGATATTTAGTTTTCAAGACAATTTTAGTTTTAATTAAGTTTTTCTTATTTTTCTACAATTTTAGGACTTTTCCATTTCCTTCTTCTCTACTTAAACTCTCTTTTGTTTTAGAAATAATTATTCACTCTTTTTATCAAAAACTCTCTCTAATTTTGTGAATCCTTTGTTCATCTTTGAACACTGATTGCTAGGAGTTCATTCTCTGCAAGCAACCTGTCTTTGATCAAAAACAGAGTTCATTCTCTTGATCTAGACAATTCTACACAAGATTTGATCAATCCATAGATCATTTTTGAAGATCATCCAATCAATCCATCCATCATCATCAAAATCAACCCATAAGTCTCTCAAACCATCTGATCATCCTTCATAGAATCAGGGACAAAGAGGATCTCCTCACAAGGGATTCATCAAGTGGTATCAGAACAGATTTGAAGGCTCTTGATCTGGGTTTGAATCTGAAACTCAAAAAAATCTGGGTTTGATTTCTTCTTCTTTGTTTTGGGGAATCTGATTTCTTTTTCTCTGCAATTTTCTCATAAATTTCTTATCTTTCTATCTGTATAATCTGCAAGAGGGCCAACCAGATTAAAAAGAAAAAGAAATTTTTTTAAAAAAAAAGTTGAAGAGAAATCCAACTTGGCTGAAGAGAAATCTAGCCCTGGTGGTAATGCCTCTTGCAAACAAAAATCTTGCAATCTTTCTATCTCTTTCTTTTGTTTTGGGGTTGGGAAATTAATCTCTAAAAGCTTGATCTTTGTTTGTTGCTGAGCTACTGGATTCACAGATAAATACCATAGAAAAATAAGAGAGAAACACTTGAGAGAAGTGAGGCTTCGGCTATATGTTATTGTGTTAATTTTCTTGTTGAGTTTCTTAATAGGAATCCATGTGATGAATCCCTTATGAGGGGATCCTTTTGTCCCTGATTCTATGAAGGATGATCTTCTGGTTTGAGAGAGATATGGGTTGATTTTGATGATGATGGATGGATTAAATGGATGATCTTCAGAAATGATCTATGGAATGATCAGATCTTGTGTAGATGTGTTAGTGATCAAGAGAATGAACTCTGTTTGTGATCAAAGACAAGTTTGCAATCAGAGAATGAACTCTTTAGCAATCAGTGTTCATAGATGAACAAATGATTCACAAATTTAGAGAGAGTTTTTGATAAAAAGAGTGAATAAGAGTTTAAGAAACAAAAGAGAGTTTAAGTAGAGAAGAAGGAAATGGAAAAGTCCTAAAATTGGAGAAAAATAAGAAAAACTTAATTAAAACTAAAATTGTCTTGAAAACTCAATATTAATTATTTTGGTTGAATTCTTCTCTTGATTTTCGTGGCTGGCCCTTAAGCAAGACATATTGGATCCTTAACATGTGTACTTGATCTCCTTTTGGGCTGAAAATGGTCATTTGATGCAACAAAAGAATTAGGCCAAATTTCTCCCCTTCCAGCCTGATCCATCATGCCAATATAATCATTTTCAATTATCTCCAGCTTCTTTCCAGCTCCTTGGGCATTGTCAGCTCCATCAAGCTCGTCTAGGTCCGAATCAACAACTGGTTTAGTCAGGGTTGCGTCATCCCCTCCTCCTTTAAAAAGATTTGTCCTCAAATCTGTATCTCCTACATCAAAAAGAAACAAGTAAGTAGCAAGACAAATAATCAAGAAAATAAGCATGAAAGCAACATCAAAGTAAGGTTTTGGACAGAAACTTCCTTGGAGTTTTGAATCCATTTTTCTCAAGTACTTCCACCTCCAAATCTCAGGCTTATAAGATTTGCATTTACTACTGTTCCTTGCAATCCTCTGAGACTCATCCTGCTGTTCTTGGATACTCAAAACAGAGACTAGAAATCCAGTGTCATATAAGAAAAACATGTTCTTAATCTGATCAATAACCAAACATTTCTTTATGAGAACATGTTGCACTTGTTTCAGACTTTTAAGATACACATCAAAGTAAGTATTGTAAACCAGAATGGTATCAATGCACTCAATAACATAGAACAACTTCAATTTGTGCCTAACTTGATCAGAATCATAACACAAAAGTTTAAGTTCAAGATCAGATTCAAAATCAGTTAGCACATGTCTCACAGGTTTAGCATGGCTTTCAAAGAATGTGTTGTACACTAATATATCCTCAAAGCTCAAAACGACATCATTGTGCAAGCTTGATCTCAAAACAAACCAAGATTTATCAGTTTTAGAACAAGCATGAACAAGTTTCAAAACATAATCACAACTAAAATCGGTTTCAGCTCTAACTGATTTTGTTTTCTGCAAATTCCTAACCAAAAGCTCTTTCCAGGCACATGTGGAAGAAAACAAATCATCACTGACCAGTTCATGTTTAGAAAAACTCAGATCAAAGTCATTATTTTCATAGCAAGCAAAAGAATTACAAGGTTTTCTGAAACATAAATCAGATTGTTGCAAAATAACCTCAATCCTCTTTTCAGGGTGATCAAGGCTTTTGTTAAGTTCCATAAATTGATCAAAACTCAAAACATGGCCAGGATTGAGTTCACTAACAGACTGAAAATATTTTTGATCAGAGAGTTTATCAGGTTCAAACACTTTAAAAGAATTAATCATGTTATTAAAAACAGAGTTTGAAACACAAAATCCTTTTACCTTGTCTAGACCAAAACATTTAACATCACTGAAATCAACCCATAACTCTCTCAAACCATCTGATCTTCCTTCAAAAGAATCAGGGACAAAAGGATCTCATCACAAGGGATTCATCAAGTGGTATCAGAGCAGATTTGAAGGCTCTTGATCTGGGTTTAAATCTGAAAGTCTCAAAAATCTGGGTTTGATTCTCAAGCTTTTGATTTCTTCTCTTTTTTTTGGGAAATCTGTTTTCTATTCTTTGTTTCTCATAAAGCTCTTATCTTTCTATATGTATAATCTACAAGAGGTCCAACCAGATTAAAAGAAAAAGAAAAAAAAAAGAATCTTATTAAGGACTTTTCAAGACAATTTAGTTTTCAAGACAATTTTAATCTTTAGTTTTCAAGAAAATTTTAGTTTTAGTTAAGTTTTTCTTATTTTTCTACAATTTTAGGACTTTTCCATTTCCTTCTTCTCTACTTAAACTCTCTTTTGTTTTCAGAAATATTATTCACTCTGTTTATCAAAATTCTCTCTAAATTTTGTGAATCCTTTGTTCATCATATGAACATTGATTGCTAAGGAGTTCATTCTCCGATTGCATCTTGTTTGTGATTGAAATCAGAGTTCATTCTCTTGATCACTAACACATCTATACAAGATTTGATCAGTCCATAGATCATTTCTGAAGATCATCCAATCAATCCATCCATCATCATCAAAATCAACCCATAACTCTCTCAAACCATCTGATCATCCTTCATAGAATCAGGGACAAAAAGGATCTCCACACAAGGGATTCATCACTTGTGCTTGCCTAATCCTCGTCAGTAGATCGGCCTGGTTCACTGGCTCTAAACCTAATGGTTCGTCCTCGCTTACCAAAGTGTTCAAATGTAATGACCTGACCATACTTTCCAGTACATCCGCCTCCTTCTCGGCTGACACTTCAGCCCTTCTTCTACTCAGGGCATCAGCCACTAGATTGGCCTTACCAGGATGGTAAGCAATCTCGAGATCATAGTCGGCCACAAACTCCATCCATCTTCTTTAACTCAAATTCAACTCAGGCTGAGTGAATATGTACTTGAGACTCTTGTGGTTAGTTAAGATCTGCACCTTGGCTCCATACAGATAGGATCGCCATATCTTCAGAGCAAACACTACTGCAGCCATTTCCAGGTCGTGGGTCGGGTAGTTACCCTCATGCTTCTTTAATTGCCTAGATGCATAGGAAATGACCTTACCATGTTGAGTCAATACACATCCCAATCCCGTGATGGAGGCATCAGTGTATACCATATACGGTTGATCAGCCTCTGGCAAAACCAAGATAGGTGCATTTGTCAACATCTCCTTCAAGGCAGAGAAGCACTTCTCACACTTATCCGACCATACAAACTTCACATCCTTACCGGTTAGTTAGGTCATGGGTTGAGCGAAACTGGCAAAACCTTTGACAAACTTCCGGTAATATCCGGCCAGGCCTAAGAAACTCCTAACCTTTGTGGCATTCTTAGGTTGTGGCCATCCTTGTATGGCCCTAATCTTCTCGGGATCAACTGAGACTCCCTCCTCCGACACAATGTGTCCAAGGAAACCAACACTCCTTTGCCAAAAACTACACTTGCTCAGTTTGGCATAGAGTTGTTGCTCCCTCAACCGTCCCAACACAGCTCGTAGATGCCTCTCATGGTCTTCCTTATTCTTGGAGTATACCAATATATCATCTATGAAGATGATTACAAATTCATCCAAGAAGTCACGGAAGATACCATTCATCATCTTCATGAATGCTGTTGGTGCATTGGTCAATCCGAATGGCATGACCACAAATTCATAGTGGCCGTACCTAGTTCGGAATGCTGTCTTTCTAATGTCATTTGGTTCAATTGGGATATGGTGATACCCTGAAGCCAAATCAATCTTAGAAAACCACTGTGCACCCCTGAGCTGATCCAACAGCTCATCTATCCGAGGTAATGGGTACTTGTTCTTCACAGTGACCCGGTTCAACCCTCGGTAGTCAATGCACAACCTGAAGCTACCATCCTTCTTCTTAACGAAAAGAACTGGTGCTCCCAATGGCGACACACTAGGTCATATAAAACCTTTGTCCAGCAACTCTTCAAGTTGCTTCTTAAGCTCGGCCATCTCGGCAGGAGCCATTCTATAGGGACTTTTGGATAGTGGGGCCGTCCCTGGTTCCAGTTCTATTATGAATGGGTCTGATCTATCAGGGGGAATGCCCTGTAAGGACCCAAACACATCATGGAACTCGCGAACTAGCGGTATTCCCTCTGGGTCACCACCCCCTACGATCTCCTTAGTGGCGATTAGGGCCAAATAAACCTCACAACCCTTCCTCAGCATCCTTTCCACATGGATCGCTGACACCACCAAGCATCCAGAGGCCGGACGTATACCTTGGAACCTGATCGGAGACCCACACCCACTCTCAAACAGCACACGCCCCCGGTGACAGTCAAGAGTGGCCCGATTCTTTCCAAGCCAATCTATACCCAATATCACCTCGTGATTCTTTAGGTGGACCCTGTCTTGGATCACCACTGGGACGTCCTGAATCACCCCTAATGAACTCATAACCTGCCCCCCGGCCGCGTTCACTACCCCAGGACAGTCCCCCGTTCCCAACTGGAACAACCCCTTTCCGAGCATCCCTGGACTCACAAAGCTATGTGTAGCTCCAGTATCGAAAAGTACGTGTGTTTACACACCACCAATACTTAGGGTCCCTACATCTGACCCAATCTAAGTACCTAACCATTCTAAGTTTCGTACAATGCAATTCTACTGAATTGAAAAAGAGCAAGATCAAGAATTACCAGTGATCGCTTGGAATGGTCCAGCCTTGTCCTCATCCTTAGATAGCTCATACACCCGAAGTGTTGAGGTATGTCCACGGTTTTGTTCAGGCCGACTAGCCTCTCCTCGGCTCTTGCTAGGCCCAGATGAAAGCTTAGGACAGTCCTTGCGGAGATGTCCCTTCCTGCCACAGTAGTGGCACGTCCTAGTATCACCACCAGCTCCTTGCGCCTGTCTGGGACAGTCCCGAGCCGAGTGGTCCATCTTGCCACAACGGAGGCAAGCTCCCATCGCTCTCCAGCATTCACCTCCATGGTGTCTTCCACACTTAGGGCACGCAGACCTACCACTTGAAGGTCTACCTTCCTCGGCCTGGTCCCTCTTCCTCTTCCGGTCACTGCTACCACCAGTGGTAGTCGAGTGGCTCCGGATCCTTAGCTTGGCTTCCTCGGCTAGGTTGGTCTCTAACATGGCCATCCTTTCTACCAACTCAGACACGGTGTGGAAAGTGCGGACAGAGCAGTAGGTTCGGAGTTCCACCCTAAGGCCTCTAATGAACCGACGAACCTGTACTGATTCATCCTCCAGTTCCTTACCCACATAGTGCCTGAGGCGGTTGAACTCCTCCTCGTACTCCCTAACCGTCCTGCGACCCTGGACCAGGTCCAAGAACTTTGCCTCCAAACGATCCCAAGCCTCAGCCGGGAAGTACTTGTGGTTGAACTCAACCACAAAGTCAAAGAAGCGTTTAATGGTACCATTGGTACGTTTGACCTTCTTCTTGTAATTGAACTTCTTCTTCTTCAGGATCCTCCTCCTGATCATTCCTCTCAGTATCAACTTCATTTCGCATCCCATCTTGATCTGGACTACCTGAATTTCCTTCTCCATGAACTTCCCCCTCAGGTTCATTTCCCCCTTCAAGATCAATGTGGGATGTGTCTTCAGCTTCATGTGGCTTGGGTATGNCAAAGGTATCAATGTAATCCTCTCCATAGGTTTGTGTGAATCCTCTAGCTACCAATCTGGTTTTACGCCTCTCTATCTTCCCATTTGGTAAGTACTTAATGGTAAAGATCCATCTACTTGATACAGCCTTCTTCCCTTTTGGTAACTCACTTTCATACCATGTCTCATTTCTTATCATAGCATCTGCCTCATCACCAACATATTTCTTCCATTCTTTGTCTTCTATGGCCTCCTCATAAGATCTTGGAACATGACTCATATCAAGACTGGTCATGAAAGCACAATGCTCACTAGGAAACTCAGAAAATGAGCACACAGCCTGACTTGGATGCTCAACAGCTTGAGCATTGAAATACACCCTTGTATTAACCCATTTTGATGGGTCCTTCCTAACCCTTGTGCTCCTTCTCAATGGAGCCACCACAGGTTCATCAACAGCTTGACTTTCTTCTTGTAATTGAACTTCTTCTTCTTCAGGATCCTCCTCCTGATCATTCCTCTCAGTATCAACTTCATTTCGCATCCCATCTTGATCTGGACTACCTGAATTTCCTTCTCCATGAACTTCCCCCTCAGGTTCGTTTCCCCCTTCAAGATCAATGTGGGATGTGTCTTCAGCTTCATGTGGCTTGGGTATGTCTCTTCTTCTCTGATCCGGGTTCATATTGATCACCAAGGGTCTCCAAAATATGCCTTAGGCTGGTGGCCTTATCAACCTCTTGAGATAGATCCTTTAAATCATTCCAGCTCTTCTCTTCATAATACCCTTGTGTCTCCATGAACTTAACATCTCTGGAAACCATAACTCTTCTAGTCTTGGGATCAAAGCATTTATACCCTTTCTGAGTTGTTGAATATCCAATGAACATGGCCCTAGTACTCTTTGGTTCCAGTTTATTCCTCATCTCACTAGGCACCATGGCAAAGCACACACATCCGAATACCCTTAGATGACTCAAGGATGGCTTGGTTCTGTTTAGGACCTCAAATGGCGACTGATCATCTAGCACCCTGGTTGGTATCCTATTGATAAGGTAGCAGGCAGTCATCACAGCATCACTCCAATGCCTCTTTGGTACATTAGTTTGGAACATCATTGACCTTGCTACTTCCATAAGATGTTTGTTCTTCCTCTCAGCTACACCATTTTGCTGAGGAGTGTAAGGGCAGCTAGTTTGATGTAATATCCCATGTTGAGCAAGGTGTTGCTTGAACGCATGGCTTGTGTATTCCCCACCATTATCAGACCTGAAAATCTTTAACTTGGCATTGTAATGGTTAGATACATAGCTTTGAAAATTCTTAAATGCATCAAGAACCCTATCCTTAGTTTGAATGAGTGTTATCCAGGTGTATTTAGATTTTTCATCTATGAATGTAACAAAGTACTTATAGTTCTCTCTAGACAAACATGGTGCAGTCCAAACATCAGAGTGAACTAAATCAAAGCAGTGTTCATAGATAGTAGATGATTTTTGAAACACAGCCTTACAATGTTTGCCTAACACACAAGCTTCACACTCATTATTCTCAAATACAACACCTGGTAACATTAAACTTAAAGCTCTAACATGAGGATGACCTAATCTAGAATGCCACAATGCATCATTATTCAGAACAGACTTGAAAGAGTAAATAGAACTAGAAACAGGAGCTAAGTCTTCAAGCATATATAGTTCTCCCTTGGTAACTCCTCTTCCAATCATCTCACTGCTTTTAATATCCTGAAACTTAACATCATCAGGACTAAAGATAACATTACATTGAAGATCAGTGGTGCATCTTTTAACAGATAAAAGGTTAGAAGTAAACTCAGGCATATAGAAAGCTCTAGATTCTTTTTCAAATAGTTTCAGATTACCTATTCCTTTAATAGGAATCTTATCACCATTAGCAATCATTACATGACCATGAGCAGGTTCTAAATCCTTAATGAGACTAGTGTCACTAATCATATGGTGAGATGCACCAGAATCAACAATCAAAGGTTTAGTCACATTCTGAGCAGTGTAGATCCTAGGTGATTCATTTCCATTGTCTATTGATCTTGGTTTCACTAGCAACCTATCAATGATTCCAGATAAAGATTTTGCACTATCCAGCATCCTATCAATGGTTCTAGGAACTTTATAAGCAGCATAAGAATAACCAAGGATATTTCCAAGGGGGTTACCAGACTCCTTGAGAGCTTTGATTAAGGCCTCAATATCAGACTTCCTGATCACTTCATTCTCCATGCTCTTTAGGGCAGTGTGTTGAGAAGCTAAGGCCTTCCCTTCACTTTCTCCACCACGCAAGCTTGACCCAGCACCAGATGAACCAGCCTCACTTGCTTCAGTCAGGTGAGCTCTAGCTTCCCTATCCTTCATGAACTTTGCTGGTTTAAGATGGGGATGAAGGATCCAACACTGACTCCTCTTGTGACCAGGCTTCTTACAATGATCACAGTTGCCTCCAAACCTCCTATCATCACCATACTTCCTGTCTTCAGTTCTGTACATAGCTTTGTTAGCTTGCACAGCCTCAGCTTTGTTAGCTAGAGACAAGTCTCCTTTGCCTCCAAATAACCCAAGTGACCCTTCCTCCTTCTGGATTTGAGCACATACTTCCTCTAGAGATGGAAGCTTGGAGGATCTCAGTATGTGCTTGATCAAATCATTAAAGGCAGGATTCAGAGTCAGCAGCAACCCAAATACCTGATCCTGCTCACGCCTCTCCATGAGTGTCTCCTGATCAGTAGTGTTGGGTCTTAGCATCTCCAACTCAGACCAAAGGGCTCTAAACTTACCCAAGTGTTTGGTAAACTCAACCTCTTCTTGCACCAGTGTATTGATGGCTCTCTTCACCTCAAACACCCTGCTCAGATTGGAAATGTTCCCATATACCTTCTGAAGTGTCTCCCACAAGGCCTTTGGAGTCTCACAGTAGCTATAAGCTTCAAGGATTGAAGCTTCAAGAGATCCTTGTATCACAGATAACACCATCAGATCCTCTTGAGCCCACTTATCTTGGTCGACCAAAGCAAGCTCCTTTTCACCTCCATCATCATCAGCAACTGGTTTTGGACCTCCATCAGTGATATGAGACCATAAACCCTTGCTCCCAATGGCTGTCTTCACCAGCCTAGACCACAACAGGTAGTTACCACCACCTTTCAAAACCACAGGAACAGCCATGATCTTGTTTCCTTCCATCTTGCCTTCCTTGACTCAGATGAACACCAAAGATTGAATCTTGAAATGAAGCTGAAGACTTGCGACCTCAATACCCAGAAACTGAGCAACCTTGCTCTGATACCATAAAATATTTAGAAATAGAAAGAGATAGATGAAGAAAGAAGAGAGAATAGAACAGATTTGGACAGAAATGGGGAGATTAGTGAATAATCATCATAAACACCAAGAACTAGAGAGAGAAGCTTAAGAACAAGAGAGAGAGACTCAAAACTGTACATTTATAATTGAGAGCAAAGGTTACAATATAAAGAACAAGCAAACAAGGGCATTTCGAAATGAGAAGCATGTGGAGTCAAAGGAAGAGGAGCGCCTGGTTTGAATCTGTCCAATGGAGAGTCCCACATGTGTGAAGCATCTTGGCATCTTGGTCAAGATCCTGACAGCCTGGCACAGCTGTCAGGCGCGCCCCTTATCCATCTGACAGTAAGAAACCTATGGTAAAGCAGCCAAGGTAACTTAGGATCAGTTACCTTCCACCCGGGTAACTTGGACAGCTCTTGTCCTTGTACGGCCTTGTACGGCCTGTACGGCCTTGTACGGCCTCAGCCACTTCAACTCCAATCTTCTCCTCTTTCCCTTGACACTCCATTCCCTCATGTTGTTCCTTTGCATCTCCAACATATCTCATCATAACTCAACACATCGCCCTCAAGGAAATGAACCGCTATGTCCTTTTGATACTCCTCCCGGCATCGAGTTGAGTTGAAGTTGCGGACCAGCCTGCTTCTCCATTCATCAGCCTCCAATGGGTCAACACTTTCAGCAAAGTGTTTGGTGCCCATCTTAGCTATGTGTTCGAGTAGCTTTAGGTAATCCATCCTCCTAACCGCCCTGGGCGGTGGGTCAATTTCCACTACCTCAGCCACCTGCTCCACTCGCCTACCAGCTAAGGGAACAGCTGTGGGAATGGTTCCAGCTTGACCCACAGACGAGTTCACCAGAGGAGTGAACACCTGGGTCAGAGCTATCATTTGGTTACCCATAGCATTCATAGCTTCCAACACATCCTTCATAGATGGATCCGTAGCTGGGTTAGCTATCCCAACTGTTACATTGCCCGCAGCCTCTACACTCCCCTCCTGATGTCCAGCATGTGAGGACTCACCCTCATCCTCCAGCTCCCTGTGCTGATCATCAGCACCATCAGCTGGCCCCAGCTGCCTCCTTGCTCTTCCGAGATGTTTAAGACTTCCTTGTACCCTTGGGTTCAAATCAACACTCAAGGTTAGCACATAAATGTGTGAATAAGCAAACACATGCAATCGCTAAGCCTAACACACAATCAATTCAGACCTTACCATGAGACCCAGCCGGATGTGTGGTGCTTTCCCAATATCCATAACAATCCTAGAATCAACTCCGCTCTGATACCAACTTGTAAGACCCGATCCTGGTCCAAAGGACCCAACTAGGACCCGAAGCCTTACCATGCTATTCATGTAAATTTTTGTTCATTTTTATGGTCCATTATTTCTCTAAGTCATTTCCAATCATATGAGGGTCAAGCATTTCGATTCCTGAGTCTATTCAGATAAGAGAAACTGTATCTTTATTAATATAAAACTTGTGATCCAATACATAGATTCAGTTGCACAATAGGCTATCTTAAGTTCAAGGTATCATACTAACTAAACTATCCCACAACCCACACATCCATCCACGGCTCAGGTCTTCATGGTTCCTTGGCCTTGCCATGGTCTTGGTCCGATCCTGAAAGCAACATCATCACAAGACATATGTATGAGTACAATCCGATAACCTAACATACTAATTCTACATTGCATGGTTCGGTTCTTCTATTCTATACTCTATAACCTATCCATTCATTTCACAAGGCACACGGCCACACCCAGGAAGTTCCTCAGGACGTCCTGGACCATTGCCCAACCCGCGGCCTGACTGGTTCCATGCGGACCATCCCCTTGTCCACACCAAACTACAATCGGCTATGGCTGGTTCCCAAATCTGACATCCAAATAAATTCCCAAAAACTAAATAAAATTCATGACAATTCCCTAAAAATCCTAATTAATAATGATCCATATGCATAATCCAAAGAACCGGCCTCGATCCTATTGATCTCGGCCTTAACCGGCCAAATTGGCTATAACTGACCTTCCATGAATCAATTAGGTAAAACCTAATAAACCCATGATAATTCATGATAAATCCCCACTAAGAGGAATCCTAG
Organism: Sinapis alba; assembly: GCA_012274485.2. Classification (NCBI taxonomy): domain Eukaryota; kingdom Viridiplantae; phylum Streptophyta; class Magnoliopsida; order Brassicales; family Brassicaceae; genus Sinapis; species Sinapis alba. The sequence continues at coordinate 71,753 of MU106876.1, read as the reverse complement.
GTCGGAATTCAATGAATCCCACCGGAGCATACAGAATCCGACCAAGACCAGTCCGGCCTAAGGCCAAGGACTATGTTCCTGGACCAGCCAAAGCCTTGGTCCAGTCACGCCAGGATGAACATGCCATCCACATACAGAATATACAAGAGGGGAGGAAATCAAATAAGTAAATGGGAAGAAATGGGTCTGGAACCACCAAACCATCCACAGCCATGCAGCATCAAGCCGCGGCTATGGCAGGATGGGTCGGTCCATCCCACTCACCTTGGGTGTGCGCTCTGGAATGCTCAAGCCCTTCTCTAAATCCTTCTTCTTGCCTCTTGTTCCCATTCTCAGTCGATCTCCACTTCACACAGGCCAACTCTTGATCGGAATCCTCCACCAAAACCCACACGGCCAAGCCTTGATCGATCCTTCTCTTTCACTCTTTGTTTCTCTCTGTCTCGATTTTGGGCAGAGTTTTCCTTAGGGTAAAATTGTGGCTATTCTGGACCCCTATGGTCTGTATTTATAGGCCAGAACCGACCCTCAACTGCCTGGGCGAACAGGCATGACTTGCTGGCCGAATGGGTGCAACTTGCACCATTCGCACCCCTTCGCCCCAACTGCCTTCAACCGCCCCTTCTCTCCCTTATCCTCTTCAATTGCAAGCTCAAGGGTCCTGTCCCCTGCTCAGCCAACTTGTCCAAGACCCCAACTGGTCGGACCTCCCTTGGCCACCCAGGCCGGCACCATAACCTCCTCTGGCCCGAGCCCCATGACCAAGTCCCAAACCCTTCACCCAGCTGAGGTGAGCTGGTTGCTAGCTGCCCCAGCTAAGAGAGCTAGTGGTCCAGCTACCGGAGCTGACTCATTCTTGTGGCCCAGGTGCTGTAGCTGACCTGGTCGAGTGTGAGCTGCTCCGAGCCTTCCCGAGCTTGATCTAGCTGACTGAACTAGATTCTTGCCTTGTCCAACTGCCTTAGAACTCTTCCAACCTGTCTCCTGTGCCTTCCTTCGATCCTGGTTAAGTCTCAGCCTACTGAGGCCCTTAACCATCCGTTCCAGCCATGATACGCTTGTCCTTAGGTCATGTGACCTGACTGGTGCGTCTCCTCGTACCATGGCTGTGGCCGAAAGCCCTATCCAGATTCAGGGACATGACAGACTCTCCACTGACTAATGGTTCCAAATCAAGCTTCTTACATAGTGATTCATCCTGGTTTGATTAGAAACTCGAAGAACTTGCCATATGTCCAAACAGTCTAAACATAGATATCCTGATTAGAAAGTGGTGTAACTTCTTCAACATAACTCCTATGAGATTTATCCAACTTCATGAAAGACTCTCCACTGATTAATGGTTCTAAATCAAGCTTCTTACATAGTGATTCATCCTGGTATGATTAGAAGCTTGAAGAACTTGCCATATGTCCAAACAGGCAAAACATGGATATACTGATTAGAAAGTGGAATAACTTCTTTAATATACCTCCTATGGGATTTATTCAACTTCATGGACACTATCCACTGATTAATGGTAACAAATATAGATTCTTACATAGTGATTCATCCTGGCTTGATTAGAAGCTTGAAGAACTTGCCATATGTCCAAACAGGCTAAACATGGATATCCTGATTAGAAAGTGGAATAACTTCTTTAACATACTTCCTATGGGATTTATTCAACTTCATGGACACTCTCCACTGACTAATGGTTCCAAATCAAGCTTCTTACATAGTGATTCATCCTGGTTTGATTAGAAACTTGAAGAACTAGCCATATGTCCAAACAGTCTAAACATGGATATCCTGATTAGAATGTGGAATAACTTCTTCAACATAACTCCTATGAGATTTAACCAACTTCATGAAAGACTCTCCACTGATTAATGGTATTAAATCAATCTTCTTACATAGTGATTCATCCCTGTTTGATTAGAAGCTTCAAGAACTTGCCATTATGTCCAAACATGCTAAACATGGATATCCTGATTAGAAAGTGGAATAACTTCTTCAACATAACTCCTATGAGATTTATCCAACTTCATGAAAGACTCTCCACTGATTAATGGTTCCAAATCAAGCTTCTTACATAGTGATTCATCCTGGTTAGATTACAAGCTTGAAGAGCTTGCCATATGTCCAAACAGGCTAAACATGGATATCCTGATTAGAAAGTGTAATAACTTCTTTAACATACCTCCTATGGGATTTATTCAATGTCATGGACACTATCCACTGAATAATGGTTCCAAATCAAGCTTCTTACATAGTGATTCATCATGGTTTGATTAGAAGCCTGAAGAACTTGTCATATCTCCAAACAGGCTAAACATGGATATCCTGATTAGAAAGTGGAATAACTTCTTTAACATACCTCTTATGGGATTTATTCAACTTCATGGATACTATCCACTGATTAATGGTTCCAAATAAAGCTTCTTACATAGTGATTCATCCTGGTTTGATTAGAAGCTTGAAGAACTTGCCATATGTCCAAACATGCTAAACATGGATATCCTGATTAGAAAGTGGAATAACTTCTTTAACATCCCTCCTATGGGATTTATTCAACTTCATGGACACTCTCGACTGATTAATGGTTCCAAATCAAGCTTCTTACATAGTGATTCATCTTGGCTTGATTAGAAGCTTGAAGAACTTGCCATATGTCCAAACATGCTAAACATGGATATTCTCATTAGAAAGTGGAATAACTTCTTTAACATACCTCCTATGGGATTTATTCAAATTCATGAAAGACTCTCCACTGACTAATGGTTCCAAATCAGGCTTTTTACATAGTGATCCATTCTGGTTTGATTAGAAACTCGAAGAACTTGCCATATGTCCAAACAGTCTAAACATGGATATCCTGATTAGAAAGTGGTATAACTTCTTCAACATAACTCCTATGAGATTTATCTAACTTCATGAAAGACTCTCCACTGATTAATGGTTCTAAATCAAGCTTCTTACATAGTGATTCATCTTGGTTTGATTAGAAGCTTGAAGAACTTGCCATATGTCCAAACAGGCTAAACATGGATATCCTGATTAGAAAGTGGAATAACTTTTTTAACATACCTCTTATGGGATTTATTCAACTTCATGGAAACTCTCCACTGATTAATGGTTCCAAATCAATCTTCTTACAAAGTGATTCATCCTGTCTTGATTAGAAGCTTGAAGAACTTGCCATATGTCCAAACAGGCTAAACATTGATATACTAATTAGAAAGTGCAATAATTTCTTTAATATACCTCCTATGGGATTTATTCAACTTCATGGACACTATCCACTGAATAAGGTTCCAAATCAAGCTTCTTACATAGTGATTCATCCTGGTTCGATTAGAAGCTTGAAGAACTTGCCATATGTCCAAACAGGCTAAACATGGATATCATGATTAGAAAGTGGAATAACTTCTTCAACATAACTCCTATCAGATTTATACAACTTCATGAAAGACTCTCCACTGACTAATGGTTCCAAATCAAGCTTCTTACATAGTGATTCATCCTGGTTTGATTAGAAACTCGAAGAACTTGCCATATGTCCCAACAGTCTAAACATGGATATCCTGATTAGAAAGTGGTATAACTTCTTCAACAGAACTCTTATGAGATTTATCAAACTTCATGAAAGACTCTCCACTGATTAATGGTTCTAAATCAAGCTTCTTACATAGTGATTCATTCTGGTTTGATTAGAAGCTTGAAGAACTTGCCATATGTCCAAACAGGCTAAACATGGATATCATGATTAGAAAGTGGAATAACTTCTTTAACATACCTCTTATGGGATTTATTCAACTTCATGGACACTATCCACTGAATATTGGTTCCAAATCAAGCTTCTTACATAGTGATTCATCCTGGTTTGATTAGAAGCTTGAAGAACTTGCCATATGTCAAAACAGGCTAAACATGAATATACTGATTAGAAAGTGGAATAACTTATTTAATATACCTCATATGGGATTTATTCAGATTCAAGGACATTATCCACTGATTAATGGTTCCAAATCAAGCTTCTTACATAGTGATTCATCCTGGTTTGATTAGAAGCCTGAAGAACTTGCCATATGTCCAAACAGGCTAAACATGGATATCTTGATTAGAAAGTGGAATAACTTCTTTAACATACATCCTATGAGATTTATTCAAATTCATGGACACTATCCACTAAATAAGATTCCAAATCAAGCTTCTTACATAGTGATTCATCCTGGCTTGCTTAGAAGCTTGAAGAACTTGCCATATGTCCAAACAGGCTAAACATGGATATCCTGATTAGAAAGTGGAATAATTTCTTCAACATAACTCTTATCAGATTTATACAACTTCATGAAAGACTCTCCACTGACTAATGGTTCCAAATCAGGCTTTTTACATAGTGATTCATCCTGGTTTAATTAGAAACTCGAAGAACTTGTCATATGTCCAAACAGTCTAAACATGGTTATCCTGATTAGAAAGTGGTATAACTTCTTCAACATAACTCCTATGAGATTTATCCAACTTCATGAAAGACTCTCCACTGATTAATGGTTCTAAATCAAGCTTCCTACATAGTGATTCATCCTGGTTTGATAAGAAGCTTGAAGAACTTGCCATATGTCCAAACAGGCTAAACATGTATATACTGATTAGAAAGTGGAATAACTTCTTTAATATACCTCCTATGGGATTTATTCAACTTCATGGACACTATCCACTGATTAATGGTTCCAAATCAAGCTTCTTACATAGTGATTCATCCTGGCTTGATTAGAAGGTTGAAGAACTTGCCATATGTCCAATCATGCTAAACATGAATATCCTGATTAGAAAGTGGAATAACTTTTTTAACATACCTCTTATGGGATTTATTCAACTTCATGGAAACTCTCCACTGATTAATGGTTCCAAATCAATCTTCTTACAAAGTGATTCATCCTGGCTTCATTAGAAGCTTGAAGAACTTGCCATTATGTCCAAACATGCTAAACATGGATATACTGATTAGAAAGTGGAATAACTTATTTAATATACCTCCTATGGGATTTATTCAACTTCATGGATATTATCCACTGATTAATGGTTCCAAATCAAGCTTCTTACATAGTGATTCATCTTGGTTTGACTACAAGCTTGAAGAACTTGCCATATGTCCAAACAGGCTAAACATGGATATCCTGATTAGAAAGTGGAATAACTTCTTTAACTTACCTCCTATGGGATTTATTCAACGTTCTGGACACTATCAACTGAATAATGGTTCCAAATCAAGCTTCTTACATAGTAATTCATCCTGGTTTGATTAGAAGCTTGAAGAACTTGCCATATGTCCAAACAGGCTAAACATGGATATCCTGATTAGAAAGTGGAATAACTTCATCAACATAACTCCTATCAGATTTATACAACTTCATGAAAGACTCTCCACTGACTAATGGTTCCAAATCAAGCTTCTTACATAGTGATTTATCCTGGTTTGATTAGAACCTCGAAGAACTTGCCATATCTCCAAACAGTCTAAACATGGATATCCTAATTAGAAAGTGGTATAACTTCTTCAACATAACTCCTATGAGATTTAACCAACTTCTTGAAAGACTCTCCACTGATTAATTGTTCCAAATCAAGCTTCTTACATAGTTATTCATCCTGGTATGATTAGAAACTCGAAGAACTTGCCATATGTCCAAACAGTCTAAACATGGATATCCTGATTAGAAAGTGGTATAACTTCTTCAACATAACTCCTATGAGATTTATCCAACTTCATGAAAGACTCTCCACTGATTAATGGTTCTAAATCAAGCTTCTTACATAGTGATTCATCTTGGTTTGATAAGAAAATTGAAGAACTTGCCATATGTCCAAACAGGCTAAACATGGATATACTGATTAGAAAGTGGAATAACTTCTTTAATATACATCCTTTTAAAAAAACTATAGATCCTATGTCACATTCAATAAAAATTTATGATACCTGTATAGGATGATGGGATTTATTCAACTTCATGGACACTCTCGACTGATTAATGGTTCCAAATCAAGCTTCTTACATAGTGATTCATCTTGGCTTGATTAGAAGCTTGAAGAACTTGCCATATGTCCAAACATGCTAAACATGGATATCCTGATTAGAAAGTGGAATAACTTCTTTAACATACCTCCTATGAGATTTAGTCAAATTCATGGACACTATCCACTGAATAAGGTTCCAAATCAAGTTTCTTACATAGTGATTCATCCTGGTTTAATTAGAAACTCGAAGAACTTGCCATATGTCCAAACAGTCTAAACATGGATATCCTGATTAGAAAGTGGTATAACTTCTTCAACATAACTCCTATGAGATTTATACAACTTCATGAAAGACTCTCCACTGATTAATGGTTATAAATCAAGCTTCTTACATAGTGATTCATCCCGGTTTAGATAGAAGCTTGAAGAACTTGCCATATGTCCAAACAGGCTAAACATGGATATACTGATTAGAAAGTGGAATAACTTCCTTAATATACCTCCTATGGGATTTATTCAACTTCATGGACACTATCCACTGATTAATGGTTCCAAATCAAGCTTCTTACATAGTGATTCATCCTGGCTTGATTAGAAGCTTGAAGAACTTGCCATATGTCCAAACAGGCTAAACATGGATATCCTGATTAGAAAGTGGAATAACTTCTTTAACATACCTCCTATGGGGTTTATTCAACTTCATGGACACTCTCCACTGACTAATGGTTCCAAATAAAGCTTCTTACATAGTGATTCATCCTAGTTTGATTAGAAACTTGAGAAACTTGCCATATGTCCAAACAGTCTAAACATGGATATCCTGATTAGAAAGTGGAATAACTTCTTCAACATAACTCCTATGAGATTTAACCAACTTCATGAAAGACTCTCCACTGATTAATGGTATTAAATCAAGCTTCTTACATAGTGATTCATCCTGGTTCTATTAGAAGCTTGAAGAACTTGCCATTATGTCCAAACAGGCTAAACATGGATATCCTGATTAGAAAGTGGAATAACTTCTTCAACATAACTCATATGAGATTTATCCAACTTCATGAAAGACTCTCCACTGATTAATGGTTCCAAATCAAGCTTCTTACATAGTGATTCATCCTGGTTTGATTAGAAACTCGAAGAACTTGCCATATGTCGAAACAGTCTAAACATGGATATCCTGATTAGAAAGTGGTCTAACTTCTTCAACATAACTCCTATGATATTTATCCAACTTCATGAAAGACTCTCTACTGATTAATGGTTCTAAATCAAGCTTCTTACATAGTGATTCATCCTGGTTTGATTACAAAATTGAAGAACTTGCCATATGTCCAAACAGGCTAAACATGGATATACTGATTAGAAAGTGGAATAACTTCTTTAATATACCTCCTATGGGATTTATTCAACTTCATGGACACTATCCACTGATTAATGGTTCCAAATCAAGCTTCTTACATAGTGATTCATCCTGGCTTGATTAGAGGCTTGAAGAACTTGCCATATGTCCAAACAGGCTAAACATGGATATCCTGATTAGAAAGTGGAATAACTTCTGCAACATAACTTCTATGAGATTTATCTAACTTCGTGAAAGACTCTCCACTGATTAATGGTTCTAAATCAAGCTTCTTACATAGTGATTAATCCTGGTTTGATTAGAAACCCGAAGAACTTGCCATATGTCCAAACAGTCTAAACATGAATATCCTGATTAGAAAGTGGTATAACTTCTTCAACATAACTCCTATGAGATTTATCCAACTTCTTGAAAGACTCTCCACTGATTAATGGTTCTAAATCAAGCTTCTTACATAGTGATTCATCTTGGTTTGATTAGAAGCTTGAAGAACTTGCCATATGTCCAAACAAGCTAAACATGGATATAGTGATTAAAAAGTGGAATAACTTTTTTAACATACCTCCTATGGGATTTATTCAACATCATGGACACTGTCCACTGAATAATGGTTCCAAATCAAGCTTCTTACATAGTGATTCATCATGGTTTGATTAGAAGCTTGAAGAACTTGCCATATGTCCAAACAGTCTAAACATGGATATCCTGATTAGAAAGTGGAATAACTTCTTTAACATACCTCTTATGGGATTTATTCAATTTCATTGTCACTCTCCACTGATTAATGGTTCCAAATCAAGCTTCTTACATAGTGATTCATCCTGGCTTGATTAGAAGCTTGAAGAACTTGCCATATGTCCAAACAGGCTAAACATAGATATCCTGATTAGAAAGTTGAATAACTTCTTTAACATACCTCCTATGGGATTTATTCAAATTCATGGATACTATCCACTGAATAAGGTTCCAAATAAAGATTCTTACATAGTGATTCATCCTGGTTTGATTAGAAACTCGAAGAACTTGCCACATGTCCAAACAGTCTAAACATGGATATCCTGATTGGAAAGAGGTATAACTTTTTCAACATAACTCCTATGAGATTTACCGAACTTCATGAAAGACTCTCCACTGATTAATGGTTCTAAATCAAGCTTCTTACATAGTGATTCATCTTGGTTTGATTAGAAGCTTGAAGAACTTGCCATATGTCAAAACAAGCTAAACATGGATATAGTGATTAGAAAGTGGAATAACTTTTTTAACATACCTCCTATGGGATTTATTCAACATCATGGACACTATCCACTGAATAAGGTTCCAAATCAAGCTTCTTACATAGTGATTCATCCTGGTTTAATTAGAAACTCGAAGAACTTGCCATATGTCCAAACAGTCTAAACATGGATATCCTGATTAGAAAGTGGTATAACTTCTTCAACATAACTCCTATGAGATTTATCCAACTTCATGAAAGACTCTCCACTGATTAATGGTTATAAATCAAGCTTCTTACATAGTGATTCATCCCGGTTTGATTAGAAGCTTGAAGAACTTGCCATATGTCCAAACAGGCTAAACATGGATATACTGATTAGAAAGTGGAATAACTTCTTTAATATACCTCCTATGGGATTTTTTCAACTTCATGGACATTATCCACTAATTAATGGTTCCAAATCAAGCTTCTTACATAGTGATTCATCTTGGTTTGATTAGAATCTTGATGAACTTGACATATGTCCAAACAGGCTAAACATGGATATCCTGATTAGAAAGTGGAATAACTTCTTTAACATACCTCCTATGAGATTTATTCAAATTCATGGACACTATCCACTGAATAAGGTTCCAAATCAAGCTTCTTACATAGTTATTCATCCTGGTTTGATTAGAAACTCGAAGAACTTGCCATATGTCCAAACAGTCTAAACATTGATATCCTGATTAGAAAGTGGTATAACTTCTTCAACATAACTCCTATGAGATTTATCCAACTTCTTGAAAGACTCTCCACTGATTAATGGTTCTAAATCAAGCTTCTTACATAGTGATTCATCTTGCTTTGATTAGAAGCTTGAAGAACTTGCCATATGTCCAAACAAGCTAAACATGGATATAGTGATTAGAAAGTGGAATAACTTTTTTAACATACCTCATATGGGATTTATTCAACATCATGGACACTATCCACTAAATAATGTTTCCAAATCAATCTTCTTACATAGTGATTCATCATGGTTTGATTAGAATCTTGAAGAGCTTGCCATATGTCCAAACATGCTAAACATGGATATCCTGATTAGAAAGTGGAATAACTTCTTTAACATACATCTTATGGGATTAATTTAACTTCATGGATAATATCCACTGATTAATTGTTCCAAATAAAGCTTCTTACATAGTTATTCATCATGGTTTGTTTAGAAGCTTGAAGAACTTGCCATATGTCCAAACAGTCTAAACATGGATATCCTGATTAGAAAGTGGAATAACTTCTTTAACATACCTCTTATGGGATTTATTCAATTTCATGGTCACTCTCCACTGATTAATGGTTCCAAATCAAGCTTCTTACATAGTGATTCATCCTGGCTTGATTAGAAGCGTGAAGAACTTGCCATATGTCCAAACAGGCTAAACATGGATATCCTGATTAGAAAGTGGAATAACTTCTTTAACATACCTCCTATGGGATTTATTCAAATTCATGGATACTATCCACTGAATAAGGTTCCAAATCAAGATTCTTACATAGTGATTCATCCTGGTTTGATTAGAAACTCGAAGAACTTGCCACATGTCCAAACAGTCTAAACATGGATATCCTGATTAGAAAGAGGTATAACTTCTTCAACATAACTCCTATGAGATTTATCGAACTTCATGAAAGACTCTCCACTGATTAATGGTTCTAAATCAAGCTTCTTACATAGTGATTCATCCTGGTTTGATTAGAAAATTGAAGAACTTGCCATATGTCCAAACAGGCTAAACATGGATATACTGATTAGAAAGTGGAATAACTTCTTTAATATACCTCCCATGGGATTTATTCAACTTCATGGACACTATCCACTGATTAATGGTTCCAAATCAAGCTTCTTACATAGTGATTCATCCTGGCTTGATTAGAAGCTTGAAGAACTTGCCATATGTCCAAACAGGTTAAACATGGATATCCTGATTAGAAAGTGGAATAACTTCTTTAACATACCTCCTATGGGATTTATTCAACGTCATGGAGACTATCCACTGAATAATGGTTCCAAATCAAGCTTCTTACATAGTGATTCATCCTTGTTTGATTAGAACCTTAAAGAACTTGCCATATGTCCAAACAGGCTAAACATGGATATCCTGATTAGAAAGTGAAATAACTTCTTTAACATACCTCCTATGGGATTTATTCAACGTCATGGACACTATCCACTGAATAATGGTTCCAAAGCAAGCTTCTTACATAGTGATTCATCCTGGTTTGATTAGAAACTCGAAGAACTTGCCATATGTCCAAACAGTCTAAACATGGATATCCTGATTAGAAAGTGGTATAACTTCTTCAACATAACTCCTATGAGATTTATCCAACTTCATGAAAGACTCTCCACTGATTAATGGTTTTAAATCAAGCTTGTTACCTAGTGATTCATCCTGGTTTGATTACAAGCTTGAAGATCTTGCCATATGTCCAAATAGGTTAAACATGGATATCTTGATTAGAAAGTGGAATAACTTCTTTAACATACCTCTTATGGGATTTATTCAACTTCATGGACACTATCCACTGAATATTAGTTCCAAATCAAGCTTCTTACATAGAGATTCATCCTGGTTTGATTAGAAGCGAAGAACTTGCCATATGTCCAAACAGGCTAAACATGGATATATTGATTAGAAAGTGGAATAACTTCTTTATGTTGGAATGAAGAAGGAAAACCAGAAGAAAGGAGTTACTTCATTATCTAAGACAAGTGCATCAAGAGGAGTTGATTTAGGGCTGTCTGCACAAATGGTCTTATACTTGACCAGGAGTGCCTTGCAAGGCAAGTAAGGAGTTTGGAAACCTAAGATGATGACCTAAGGGAACTTCAGAAGTCAAGGAAACTAAGTTTGGATGCACGGAGTTGGTTCTGGTCGAAATTGGACAAGTAAAAGTCACATGTGTGCTTTGGAGAAGCATCTGACCTGTCACTTTCAGCCTAAGAAGAGTGAGCCTCTCTCTCCTGTCACTCTCACTCTCTCTGGTCGTGCCTACCTTGGCTTTATCCTGCTTGTCCTCATCAGTTTCCCTGTTATATTATTTGTTTAGTAAAAACCTGTTTTAGTATTAGTTTAATGTGTGTCCTTGCCTATATATGGCATTGTTGTATCAGATTGTAAACCTCAAGTTGAATGAATAATTCTTCTTCATTACTCTCTTGTTACTTCATATTCTCTCTATTCTCTTGTTCCCCACGAGCCTACACTCAGCTCTCATACTCCCATACTCTCTTAATCTCACTTGAAACTCATTACTCTCTCAAATACACTCTCTCAGCCATTCACTCATAATCTCTCCCATTTTCTGTTCCAATCACTTAAAC
>MU106875.1:73719-84025 GCA_012274485.2 Sinapis alba | reverse complement strand
TGTATTTTCCAAATTTTGTAGTTTTTAATGTTTTGTAAAATTTCTAACCACATTCTTTCTTTGTATTAATGTATTCTATACTCTATTTCAGGGTATATTGACAACATTTCTAATTTTGAAACACATAATTTAATAAAACATCATATACTATAAAAAATAGTTGAATAAACACTAAAAAAAATCAATTCTTTAGAGAAACGGAGACAACAAAGGATCCAAACATCTTTGAACATCATCCTATGTCAGTGAATAATGCAACTATGCATTAAAAGAAGATTGTCGTAATTTTTGATTTTTTTTAAAAATATGTGGGCTAACCCCTATGAAAATATTGAGTTTTTCGGTAAGTGATGTATTTTCCAAATTTTATAGTTTTTAATGTTTTGTAAAATTTATAACCACATTCTTTGTTTGTATTATTGTATTCTATACTCTATTTCAGGGTATATTGGCAACATTTCTAATTTTTTAAACAAATAATTTAATAAAACATCATATACTATAAAAATTAGTGGAATAAACACTAAAAAATATCATTTCTTTAGAGAAACGGAGACATCAAAGGATCCAAACCTCTTTGACAATCATCCTATGTCAGTGAAAAATGCAACTATGCATTAAAAAAAGATTGTTATAATTTTTGATTTTTTCTTAAAATATGTGGGCCCCCTAAGAAAATATTGAGTTTTTCGGTAAGTGATGTATTTTCCAAATTTGGTAGTTTTTAATGTTTTGTAAAATTTCTAACCACATTCTTTATTTGTATTTATGTGTTCTATACTCTATTTCAGGGTATATTGACAACAGTTTTAATTTTTAAACACATAATTTAATAAAACATCATATACTATAAAAATTAGTAGAATAAACACTAAAAAGAAAATCAATTCTTTAGAGAAACGGAGACAACAAAGGATCCAAACCTCTTTGACCATCATCCTATGTACGTGAACAATGCAACTATGCATTAAAACAAGATTGTCATAATTTTTTATTTTTTCTTAAAATATGTGGGCTAACCCCTACGAAAATATTAAGTTTTTCGGTAAGTGATGTATTTTCTAAATTTTGTAGTTTTAAATGTTTTGTAAAATTTCTAACCACATTCTTTCTTTGTATTAATGTATTTTATACTCTATTTCAGGGTATATTGACAACATTTCTAATTTTGAAACACCTAATTTAATAAAACATCATATACTATAAAAATTAGTAGAATAAACACTAAAAAGAAAATCAATTCTTTAGAGAAACGGAGACAACAAAGGATCCAAACCTCTTTGACCATCATTCTATGTAAGTGAACAATGCAATTATGCATTAAAACAAGATTGTCATAATTTTTGAATTTTTCTTAAAATATGTTGGCTAACCCCTACGAATATATTGAGTTTTTCAGTAAGTGATGTATTTTCCAAATTTTGTAGTTTTTAATGTTTTGTAAAATTTCTAACCACATTCTTTATTTGTATTAATGTATTCTATACTATAGTTCAGGGTATATTGGCAACATTTCTAATTTTATAAACAAATAATTTAATAAAACATCATATACTATAAAAATTAGTGGAATAAACACTAAAAAAATATCAATTCTTTAGAAACACGGAGACATCAAAAGATCCAAACCTCTTTGACAATCATCCTATGTAAGTGAACAATGCAACTATGCATTAAAACAATATTATCATAATTTTTGAACTTTTCTTAAAATATGTGGGCTAACCCCTACGAAAATATTGAGTTTTTCGGTAAGTGATGTATTTTCCGAGTTTTGTAGTTTTAAATGTTTTGTAAAATTTATAACCACATTCTTTCTTTGTATTAATGTATTATATACTATAGTTCAGGGTATATTGACAACATTTGTAATTTTGAAACACCTAATTTAATAAAACATCATATACTATAAAAATTAGTAGAATAAACACTAAAAAGAAAATCAATTCTTTAGAGAAACGGAGATACCAAAGGATCCAAACCTCTTTGACCATCATCCTATCTCAGTGAAAAATGAAACTATGCATTAAAACAAGATTTTCATAATTTTTGATTTTTTTCTTAAAATATGTGGGTTAACCCCTACGAATATATTGAGTTTTTCGGTAAGTGATGTATTTTCCAAATTTTGTAGTTTTTAATGTTTTGTAAAATTTCTAACCACATTCTTTCTTTGTATTAATGTATTATATACTCTATTTCAGGGTATATTGACAACATTTCTAATTTTATAAACAAATAATTCAATAAAACATCACATACTATAAAAATTAGTGGAATAAACACTAAAAAAATATCAATTCTTTAGAGACACGGAGACATCAAAGGATCCAAACCTCTTTGACAATCATCCTATGTCAGTGAACACAGCAACTATGCATTAAAACAAGATTGTCATAATTTTTGAATTTTTCTTAAAATATGTGGGCTAACATCTACGAAAATATTGAGTTTTTTCGGTAAGTGATGTATTTTCCAAATTTTGTAGTTTTTAATGTTTTGTAAAATTTATAACCACATTCTTTCTTTGTATTAATGTATTCTATACTCTATTTCAGGGTATATTGGCAACATTTCTAATTTTGAAACACCTAATTTAATAAAACATCATATACTATAAAAATTAGTAGAATAAACACTAAAAAGAAAATCAATTCTTTAGAGAAACGGAGACAACAAAGGATCCAAACCTCTTTAACCATCATCCTATGTAAGTGAACAATGCAATTATGCATTAAAACAAGATTGTCATAATTTTTGATATTTTCTTAAAATATGTGGGCTTAACCCCTACGAAAATATTAAGTTTTTCGGTAAGTGATGTATTTTCCAAATTTTGTAGTTTTAAATGTTTTGTAAAATTTCTAACCACATTCTTTCTTTGTATTAATGTATTTTATACTCTATTTCAGGGTATATTGACAACATTTCCAATTTTGAAACACCTAATTTAATAAAACATCATATACTATAAAAAATAGTAGAATAAACACTAAAAAGAAAATCAATTCTTTAGAGAAACGGAGACAACAAAGGATCCAAACCTCTTTGACCATCATCCTATGTAAGTGAACAATGCAATTATGCATTAAAACAAGATTGTCATAATTTTTTATTTTTTCTTAAAATATGTGGGCTAACCCCTACGAAAATATTGAGTTTTTCGGTAAGTGATGTATTTTCCAAATTTTGTAGTTTTTAATGTTTTGTAAAATTTCTAACCACATTCTTTCTTTGTATTAATGTATTATATACTATAGTTCAGGGTATATTGGCAACATTTCTAATTTTATAAACAAATAATTTAATAAAACATCATATACTATAAAAATTAGTGGAATAAACACTAAAAAAATATCAATTCTTTAGAGACACGGAGACATCAAAGGATCCAAACCTCTTTGACAATCATCCTATCTCAGTGAAAAATGCAACTATGCATTAAAACAAGATTGTCATAATTTTTGAATTTTTCTTAAAATATGTGGGCTAACCCCTACGAAAATATTGAGTTTTTCGGTAAGTGATGTATTTTCCAATTTTTGTAGTTTTTAATGTTTTGTAAAATTTCTAAACACATTCTTTATTTGTATTTATGTATTCTATTCTCTATTTCAGGGTATATTGACAACAGTTTTAATTTTTAAACACATAATTTAATAAAACATCATATACTATAAAAATTAGTAGAATAAACACTAAAAAGAAAATCAATTCCTTAGAGAAACGGAGACAACAAAGGATCCAAACCTCCTTGACCATCATCCTATGTCAGTGAACAATGCAACTATGCATTAAAACAAGATTGTCATAATTTTTGAATTTTTCTTAAAATATGTGGGCTAACATCTACGAAAATATTGAGTTTTTCGGTAAGTGATGTATTTTCCAAATTTTGTAGTTTTTAATGTTTTGTAAAATTTCTAACCACATTCTTTCTTTGTATTAATGTATTCTATACTCTATTTCAGGGTATATTGGCAACATTTCTAATTTTGAAACACCTAATTTAATAAAACATCATATACTATAAAAATTAGTAGAATAAACACTAAAAAGAAAATGAATTCTTTAGAGAAACGGAGACAACAAAGGATCCAAACCTCTTTAACCATCATCCTATGTAAGTGAACAATGCAATTATGCATTAAAACAAGATTGTCATAATTTTTGATTTTTTCTTAAAATATATGGGCTAACCCCTACGAAAATATTAAGTTTTTCGGTAAGTGATGTATTTTCCAAATTTTGTAGTTTTAAAAGTTTTGTAAAATTTCTAACCACATTCTTTCTTTGTATTAATGTATTATATACTCTATTTCAGGGTATATTGACAACATTTTTAATTTTATAAACAAATAATTTAATAAAACATCATATACTATAAAAATTAGTGGAATAAACACTAAAAAATATCAATTCTTTAGAGAAACGGAGACATCAAAGGATCCAAACCTCTTTGACCATCATCCTATGTCAGTTAAAAATGCAACTATGCATTAAAAAAAGATTGTCATAATTTTTGTTTTTTCTTTAAATATATGGGCTAACCCCTACGAAAATATTGAGTTTTTCGGTAAGTGATGTATTTTCCAAATTTTGTAGTTTTTAATNGAGAAACGGAGACAACAAAGGATCCAAACATCTTTGAACATCATCCTATGTCAGTGAATAATGTAACTATGCATTAAAAGAAGATTGTCGTAATTTTTTATTTTTTCTTAAAATATGTGGGCTAACCCCTACGAAAATATTGAGTTTTTCGGTAAGTGATGTATTTTCCAAATTTTATAGTTTTTAAAGTTTTGTAAAATTTATAACCACATTCTTTGTTTGTATTAATGTATTCTATACTCTATTTCAGGGTATATTGACAACATTTCTTATTTTTTAAACAAATAATTTAATAAAACATCATATACTATAAAAATTAGTGGAATAAACACTAAAAAAATATCAATTCTTTAGAGAAACGGAGACATCAAAGGATCAAAACCTCTTTGACCATCATCCTATGTCAGTGAAAAATGCAACTATGCATTAAAACAAGATTGTTATAATTTTTGATTTTTTCTTAAAATATATGGGCTAACCCCTAAGAAAATATTGAGTTTTTCGGTAAATGCTTTATATACCAAAACTTATAGACTTTATTGTTCTCTAAAAATTCTAACCACATTCTTTATTTGTATTAATGTATTATAAACTCTCTTTCAGATTAAATAGGAATCTTTTCTTATTTTTTTAACAATTAATTTAATAAACCTTCGTATACTGTCTAAATAAGTGGAATAACAACTAAGAAATATCTATTTACTGGAGAAACGGAGATACCAAAGGATCCAAACCTCTTTGACCATCATCCTATCTCAGTGAAAAATGAAACTATGCATTAAAACAAGATTGTCATAATTTTTAATTTTTTTCTCAAAATATGTGGGCTAACCACTACGAAAATATTGAGTTTTTCGGTAAGTGATGTATTTTCCAAATTTTGTAGTTTTTAATGTTTTGTAAAATTTCTAACCACATTCTTTCTTTATATTAATGTATTATATACTCTATTTCAGGGTATATTGACAACATTTCTAATTTTATAAACAAATAATTTAATAAAACATCATATACTATAAAAATTAGTGGAATAAACACTAAAAAAATATCAATTCTTTAGAGACACGGAGACATCAAAGGATCTAAACCTCTTTGACAATCATCTTATGTCAGTGAACATTGCAGCTATGCATTAAAACAAGATTGTCATAATTTTTGAATTTTTCTTAAAATATGTTGGCTAACCCCTACGAAAATATTGAGTTTTTCGGTAAGTGATGTATTTTCCAAATTTTGTAGTTTTTAATGTTTTGTAAAATTTCTAACCACATTCTTTCTTTGTATTAATGTATTCTATACTCTATTTCAGGGTATATTGACAACATTTTTAATTTTATAAACAAATAATTTAATAAAACATCATATACTATAAAAATTAGTGGAATAAACACTAAAAAATATAAATTCTTTAGAGAAACGGAGACAACAAATGATCCAAACCTCTTTGACCATCATCCTATGTCAGTGAACAATGCAACTATGCATTAAAACAAGATTGTCATAATTTTTGATTTTTTTTCTTAAAATATGTGGGCTAACCCCTACGAAAATATTGAGTTTTTCGGTAAGTGATGTATTTTCCAAATTTTGTAGTTTTTAATGTTTTGTAAAATTTCTAACCACATTCTTTCTTTGTATTAATGTATTCTATACTCTATTTCAGGGTATATTGACAACATTTCTAATTTTGAAACACCTAATTTAATAAAACATCATATACTATAAAAATTATTAGAATAAACACTAAAAAGAAAATCAATTCTTTAGAGAAACGGAGACAACAAAGGATCCAAACCTCTTTAACCGTCATCCTATGTAAGTGAACAATGCAATTATGCATTAAAACAAGATTGTCATAATTTTTGATTTTTTCTTAAAATATGTGGGCTAACCCCTACAAAAATATTGAGTTTTTTGGTAAGTGATGTATTTTCCAAATTTTGTAGTTTTTAATGTTTTGTAAAATTTCTAACCACATTCTTTCTTTGTATTAATGTTTTATATACTATATTTCAGGGTATATTGGCAACATTTCTAATTTTATAAACAAATAATGTAATAAAACATCATATACTATAAAAATTAGTGGAATAAACACTAAAAAAATATCAATTCTTTAGAGAAACGGAGACATCAAAGGATCCAAACCTCTTTGACAATCATCCTATGTCAGTGAAAAATGCAACTATGCATTAAAACAAGATTGTCATAATTTTTGAATTTTTCTTAAAATATGTGGGCTAACCCCTACAAAAATATTGAGTTTTTCAGTAACTGATGTATTTTCCAAATTTTGTAGTTTTTAATGGTTTGTAAAATTTCTAACCACATTCTTTCTTTGTATTAATGTATTCTATACTCTATTTCAGGGTATATTGACAACATTTTTAATTTTATAAACAAATAATTTAATAAAACATCATATACTATAAAAATTAGTGGAATAAACACTAAAAAAATCAATTCTTTAGAGAAACGGAGACATCAAAGGATCCAAACCTCTTTGACCATCATCCTATGTCAGTTAAAAATGCAACTATGCATTAAAAAAAGATTGTCATAATTTTTGTTTTTTCTTTAAATATATGGGCTAACCCCTACGAAAATATTGAGTTTTTCGGTAAGTGATGTATTTTCCAAATTTTGTAGTTTTTAATGTTTTGTAAAATTTCTAACCACATTCTTTATTTGTATTAATGTATTCTATACTCTATTTCAGGGTATATTGACAACATTTCTAATTTTATAAACAAATAATTTAATAAAACATCATATACTATAAAAATTAGTGGAATAAACACTAAAAAAATATCAATTCTTTAGAGAAACGGAGACAACAAAGGATCCAAACATCTTTGAACATCATCCTATGTCAGTGAATAATGTAACTATGCATTAAAAGAAGATTGTCGTAATTTTTTATTTTTTCTTAAAATATGTGGGCTAACCCCTACGAAAATATTGAGTTTTTCGGTAAGTGATGTATTTTCCAAATTTTATAGTTTTTAAAGTTTTGTAAAATTTATAACCACATTCTTTGTTTGTATTAATGTTTTATATACTATAGTTCAGGGTATATTGGCAACATTTCTAATTTTATAAACAAATAATTTAATAAAACATCATATACTATAAAAATTAGTGGAATAAACACTAAAAAAATATCAATTCTTTAGAGAAACGGAGACATCAAAGGATCCAAACCTCTTTGACAATCATCCTATGTCAGTGAACAATGCAACTATGCATTAAAACAAGATTGTCATAATTTTTGAATTTTTCTTAAAATATGTGGGCTAACCCCTACGAAAATATTGAGTTTTTCAGTAAGTGATGTATTTTCCAAATTTTGTAGTTTTTAAAGTTTTGTAAAATTTCTAACCACATTCTTTCTTTGTATTAATGTATTCTATACTCTATTTCAGGGTATATTGACAACATTTTTAATTTTATAAACAAATAATTTAATAAAACATCATATACTATAAAAATTAGTGGAATAAACACTAAAAAATATAAATTCTTTAGAGAAACGGAGACAACAAATGATCCAAACCTCTTTGACCATCATCCTATGTCAGTGAACAATGCAACTATGCATTAAAACAAGATTGTCATAATTTTTGATTTTTTTTCTTAAAATATGAGGGCTAACCCCTACGAAAATATTGAGTTTTTCGGTAAGTGATGTATTTTCCAAATTTTGTAGTTTTTAATGTTTTGTAAAATTTCTAACCACATTCTTTCTTTGTATTAATGTATTCTATACTCTATTTAAGGGTATATTGACAACATTTCTAATTTTTAAACACATAATTTAATAAAACATCATATACTATAAAAAATAGTTAAAAAAACACTAAAAAAATCAATTCTTTAGAGAAACGGAGACAACAAAGGATCCAAACATCTTTGAACATCATCCTATGTCAGTGAATAATGCAACTATGCATTAAAAGAAGATTGTCGTAATTTTTTATTTTTTCTTAAAATATGTGGGCTAACCCCTACAAAAATATTGAGTTTTTCGGTAAGTGATGTATTTTCCAAATTTTGTAGTTTTTAATGTTTTGTAAAATTTATAACCACATTTTTTGTTTGTATTAATGTATTCTGTACTCTATTTCAGGTTATATTGACAACATTTCTAATTTTTTAAACAAATAATTTAATAAAACATCATATACTATAAAAATTAGTGGAATAAACACTAAAAAAATATCAATTCTTTAGAGAAACGGAGACATCAAAGGATCAAAACCTCTTTGACCATCATCCTATGTCAGTGAAAAATGCAACTATGCATTAAAACAAGATTGTTATAATTTTTGATTTTTTCTTAAAATATATGGGCTAACCCCTAAGAAAATATTTAGTTTTTCGGTAAATGCTTTATATACCAAAACTTATAGTCTTTATTGTTTCTCTAAATAGGAATCTTTTCTTATTTTTTTAACAATTAATTTAATAAACCTTCGTATACTGTCTAAATAAGTGGAATAACAACTAAGAAATATCTATTTACTGGAGAAACGGAGATACCAAAGGATCCAAACCTCTTTGACCATCATCCTATCTCAGTGAAAAATGAAACTATGCATTAAACCAAGATTGTCATAATTTTTGATTTTTTTCTTAAAATATGTGGGCTAACCCCTACGAAAATATTGAGTTTTTCGGTAAGTGATGTATTTTCCAAATTTTGTAGTTTTTAATGTTTTGTAAAATTTCTAACCACATTCTTTCTTTGTATTAATGTATTATATACTCTATTTCAGGGTATATTGACAACATTTCTAATTTTATAAACAAATAATTTAATAAAACATCATATACTATAAAAGTAATGGAATAATCACTAAACAAATATCAATTCTTTAGAGACACGGAGACATCAAAGGATCCAAACCTCTTTGACAATCATCCTATGTCAGTGAACAATGCAGCTATGCATTAAAACAAGATTGTCATAATTTTTGAACTTTTTTTAAAATATGTTGGCTAACCCCTACGAAAATATTGAGTTTTTCGGTAAGTGATGTATTTTCCAATTTTTGTAGTTTTTAATGTTTTGTAAATTTTCTAACCACATTCTTTATTTGTATTTATGTATTCTATACTCTATTTCAGGGTATATTGACAACAGTTTTATTTTTTAAACACATAATTTAATAAAACATCATATACTATAAAAATTAGTAGAATAAACACTAAAAAGAAAATCAATTCTTTAGAGAAACGGAGACAACAAAGGATCCAAACCTCTTTGACCATCATCCTATGTCAGTGAAAAATGCAACTATGCATTAAAACAAAATTGTCATAATTTTTGATTTTTTCTTAAAATATGTGGGCTAACCCCTACGAAAATATTGAGTTTTTCGGTAAGTGATGTATTTTCCAAATTTTGTAGTTTTTAATGTTTTGTAAAATTTCTAACCACATTATTTCTTTGTATTAATGTATTCTATACTCTAATTGAGGGTATATTGACAACATTTGTAATTTTGAAACACCTAATTTAATAAAACATCATATACTATAAAAATTAGTAGAATAAACACTAAAAAGAAAATCAATTCTTTAGAGAAACGGAGACAACAAAGGATCCAAACCTCTTTGACCATCATCCTATGTAAGTGAACAATGCAATTATGCATTAAAACAAGATTGTCATAATTTTTGATTTTTT
>MU106875.1:59609-71250 GCA_012274485.2 Sinapis alba | reverse complement strand
ATATGTGGTCTAACCCCTACGAAAATATTGAGTTTTTCGGTAAGTGATGTATTTTCCAAATTTTGTAGTTTTTAATGTTTTGTAAAATTTCTAACCTCATTCTTTCTTTGTATTAATGTATTATATACTATAGTTCAGGGTAGACTGGCAACATTTCTAATTTTATAAACAAATAATTTAATAAAACATCATATACTATAAAAAATAGTGGAATAAACACTAAAAAAATATCAATTCTCTAGATACATGGAAACATCAAAGGATCCAAACCTCTTTGACAATCATCCTATGTCAGTGAACAACGCAACTATGCATTAAAACAAGATTGTCATAATTTTTGAATTTTTCTTAAAATATGTGGGCTAACCCCTACGAAAATATTGAATTTTTCAGTAAGTGATGTATTTTCCAAATTTTGTAGTTTTTAATGTTTTGTAAAATTTCTAACCACATTCTTTGTTTGTATTAATGTATTCTATACTCTATTTCAGGGTATATTGACAACATTTCTAATTTTAAAACACCTAATTAAATAAAACATCATATACTATAAAAATTAGTGGAATAAACACTAAAAAAATATCAATTCTTTAGAGAAACGGAGACATTAAAGGATCCAAACCTCTTTGACCATCATCCTATGTAAGTGAACAATGCAACTATGCATTAAAACAAGATTTTCATAATTTTTGAATTTTTTTAAAAATATGTGGACTAACCCCTACGAAAATATTGAGTTTTTCAGTAAGTGATGTATTTTCCAAAGTTTGTAGTTTTTAATGTTTTGTAAAATTTATAACCACATTCTTTGTTTGTATTAATGTATTCTATACTCTATTTCAGGGTATATTGACAACATTTTTAATTTTATAAACAAATAATTTAATAAAACATCATATACTATAAAAATTAGTGGAATAAACGCTAAAAAATATCAATTCTTTAGAGAAACGGAGACATCAAAGGATCAAAACCTCTTTGACCATCATCCTATGTCAGTGAAAATGCAACTATGCATTAAAACAAGATTGTTATAATTTTTGATTTTTTCTTTAAATATATGGGCTAACCCATAAGAAAATATTGAGTTTTTCGGTAAATGCTTTATATACCAAAACTTATAGTCTTTATTGTTTCTCTAAAATTTCTAACCACATTCTTTATTTATATTAATGTATTATAAACTCTCTTTCAGATTAAATAGGAATCTTTTCTTATTTTTTTAACAATTAATTTAATAAACCTTCGTATACTGTCTAAATAAGTGGAATACCAACTAAGAAATATCTATTTACTGGAGAAACGGAGATACCAAAGGATCCAAACCTCTTTGACCATCATCCTATCTCAGTGAAAAATGAAACTATGCATTAAAACAAGATTGTCATAATTTTTGATTTTTTTCTTAAAATATGTGGGCTAACCCCTACGAAAATATTGAGTTTTTCGGTAAGTGATGTATTTTCTAAATTTTGTAGTTTTTAATGTTTTGTAAAATTTCTAACCACATTCTTTCTTTGTATTAATGTATTATATACTCTATTTCAGGGTATATTGACAACATTTCTAATTTTATAAACAAATAATTTAATAAAACATCATATACTATAAAAATTAGTGGAATAAACACTAAAAAAATATCAATTCTTTAGAGACACGGAGACATCAAAGGATCCAAACCTCTTTGACAATCATCCTATGTCAGTGAACAATGCAGCTATGCATTAAAACAAGATTGTCATAATTTTTGAACTTTTTTGAAAATATGTGGGCTAACCCCTACGAAAATATTGAGTTTTTCGGTAAGTGATGTATTTTCCAATTTTTGTAGTTTTTAATGTTTTGTAAAATTTTTAACCACATTATTTATTTGTATTTATGTATTCTATACTCTATTTCAGGGTATATTGACAACAGTTTTAATTTTTAAACACATAATTTAATAAAACATCATATACTATAAAAATTAGTAGAATAAACACTAAAAAGAAAATCAATTCTTTAGAGAAACGGAGACAACAAAGGATCCAAACCTCTTTGACCATCATCCTATGTCAGTGAACAATGCAACTATGCATTAAAACAAGATTGTCATAATTTTTGATTTTTTCTTAAAATATGTGGGCTAACCCCTACGAAAATATTGAGTTTTTCAGTAAGTGATGTATTTTCCAAATTTTGTAGTTTTTAATGTTTTGTAAAATTTCTAACCACATTCTTTGTTTGTATTAATGTATTCTATACTCTATTTCAGGG
This sequence comes from Sinapis alba, assembly GCA_012274485.2. NCBI lineage: Eukaryota > Viridiplantae > Streptophyta > Magnoliopsida > Brassicales > Brassicaceae > Sinapis > Sinapis alba. The sequence goes on along the minus strand of MU106875.1, from coordinate 68,994 downwards.
TATATTGACAACATTTCTAATTTTAAAAAACCTAATTAAATAAAACATCATATACTATAAAAATTAGTGGAATAAACACTAAAAAAATATCAATTCTTTAGAGAAACGGAGACATTAAAGGATCCAAACCTCTTTGACCATCATCCTATGTAAGTGAACAATGCAACTATGCATTAAAACAAGATTGTCATAATTTTTGAATTTTTTTAAAAATATGTGGACTAACCCCTACGAAAATATTGAGTTTTTCAGTAAGTGATGTATTTTCCAAAGTTTGTAGTTTTTAATGTTTTGTAAAATTTATAACCACATTCTTTGTTTGTATTAATGTATTCTATACTCTATTTCAGGGTATCTTGACAACATTTCTAATTTTTTAAACAAATAATTTAATAAAAAATCATATACTATAAAAATTAGTGGAATAAACACTAAAAAAATATCAATTCTTTAGAGAAACGGAGACATCAAAGGATCAAAACCTCTTTGACCATCATCCTATGTCAGTGAAAATGCAACTATGCATTAAAACAAGATTGTTATAATTTTTGATTTTTTCTTAAAATATATGGGCTAACCCCTAAGAAAATATTGAGTTTTTCGGTAAATGCTTTATATACCAAAACTTATAGTCTTTATTGTTTCTCTAAAATTTCTAACCACATTCTTTATTTGTATTAATGTATTATAAACTCTCTTTCAGATTAAATAGGAATCTTTTCTTATTTTTTTAACAATTAATTTAATAAACCTTCGTATACTGTCTAAATAAGTGGAATACCAACTAAGAAATATCTATTTACTGGAGTAACGGAGATACCAAAGGATCCAAACCTCTTTGACCATCATCCTATCTCAGTGAAAAATGAAACTATGCATTAAAACAAGATTGTCATAATTTTTGATTTTTTTCTTAAAATATGTGGGCTAACCCCTACGAAAATATTGAGTTTTTCGGTAAGTGATGTATTTTCTAAATTTTGTAGTTTTTAATGTTTTGTAAAATTTCGAACCACATTCTTTCTTTGTATTAATGTATTATATACTCTATTTCAGGGTATATTGACAACATTTCTAATTTTATAAACAAATAATTTAATAAAACATCATATACTATAAAAATTAGTGGAATAAACACTAAAAAAATATCAATTCTTTAGAGACACGGAGACATCAAAGGATCCAAACCTCTTTGACAATCATCCTATGTCAGTGAACAATGCAGCTATGTATTAAAACAAGATTGTCATAATTTTTGAACTTTTTTGAAAATATGTGGGCTAACCCCTACGAAAATATTGAGTTTTTCGGTAAGTGATGTATTTTCCAATTTTTGTAGTTTTTAATGTTTTGTAAAATTTCTAACCACATTCTTTATTTGTATTTATGTATTCTATACTCTATTTCAGGGTATATTGGCAACATTTTTAATTTTTAAACACATAATTTAATAAAACATCATATACTATAAAAATTAGTAGAATAAACACTAAAAAGAAAATCAATTCTTTAGAGAAACGGAGACAACAAAGGATCCAAACCTCTTTGACCATCATCCTATGTCAGTGAACAATGCAACTATGCATTAAAACAAGATTGTCATAATTTTTGATTTTTTCTTAAAATATGTGGGCTAACCCCTACGAAAATATTGAGTTTTTCGATAAGTGATGTATTTTCCAAATTTTGTAGTTTTTAATGTTTTGTAAAATTTCTAACCACATTCTTTCTTTGTATTAATGTATTCTATACTCTATTTGAGGGTATATTGACAACATTTGTAATTTTGAAACACCTAATTTAATAAAACATCATATACTATAAAAATTAGTAGAATAAACACTAAAAAGAAAATCAATTCTTTAGAGAAACGGAGACAACAAAGGATCCAAACCTCTTTGACCATCATCCTATGTAAGTGAACAATGCAATTATGCATTAAAACAAGATTGTCATNTATTAATGTATTATATACTATAGTTCAGGGTATATTGGCAACATTTCTAATTTTATAAACAAATAATTTAATAAAACATCATATACTATAAAAATTAGTGGAATAAACACTAAAAAAATATCAATTCTTTAGAGACACGGAGACATCAAAGGATCCAAACCTCTTTGACAATCATCCTATGTCAGTGAACAATGCAACTATGCATTAAAATAAGATTGTCATAATTTTTGAATTTTTCTTAAAATATGTGGGCTAACCCCTACGAAAATATTGAGTTTTTCGGTAAGTGATGTATTTTCCAAATTTTGTAGTTTTTAATGTTTTGTAAAATTTCTAACCACATTTTTTATTTGTATTAATGTATTATATACTCTATTTAAGGGTATATTGACAACATTTCAAATTTTTAAACACATAATTTAATAAAACATCATATACTATAAAAAATAGTTGAATAAACACTAAAAAAATCAATTCTTTAGAGAAATGTAGACAACAAAGGATCCAAACATCTTTGAACATCATCCTATGTCAGTGAACAATGCAACTATGCATTAAAAGAACATTGTCATAATATTTGATTTTTTTTTAAAATATGTGGGCTAACCCCTACGAAAATATTGAGTTTTTCAGTAAGTGATGTATTTTCCAAATTTTATAGTTTTTAATGTTTTGTAAAATTTCTAACCACATTCTTTGTTTGTATTAATATATTATATACTCTATTTCAGGGTATATTGACAACATTTCTAATTTTTTAAACAAATAATTTAATAAAACATCATATACTATAAAAATTAGTGGAATAAACACTAAAAAAATATCAATTCTTTAGAGAAACGAAGACATCAAAAGATCAAAACCTCTTTGACCATCATCCTATGTCAGTGAAAAATTAAACTATGCATTAAAACAAGATTGTCATAATTTTTTATTTTTTCTTAAAATATATGGGCTTACCCGTAAGAAAATATTGAGTTTTTCAATAAGTGATGTATTTTCCAAGTTTTGTAGTTTTTAATGTTTTGTAAAATTTCTAACCACATTCTTTATTTGTTTTTATGTGTTTTATACTCTATTTCAGTGTATATTGACAAAATTTACAAACAAATAATTTTATAAAACATCATATACTATAAAAAATAGTGGAATAAACACTAAACAAATATCAATTCTTTAGACAAACGGAGACATCAAAGGATCCAAACCTCTTTGACCATCATCCTATGTCAGTTAACAATGCAACTATGCATTAAAACAAGATTTCACTATTTTTTTTTTTTTCTTAAAATATGTGGGCTAACCCCTACGAAAATATTGAGTTTTTCGGTAAGTGATGTATTTTCCAAATTTTGTAGTTTTTAATGTTTTGTAAAATTTCTAACCACATTCTTTATTTGTATTAATGTATTCTATACTCTATTTAAGGGTATATTGACAACATTTCTAATTTTTAAACACATAATTTAATAAAACATCATATACTATAAAAATTAGTGGAATAAACACTAAAAAATATCAATTCTTTAGTGAAACGGAGACATCAAAGGATCCAAACCTCTTTGACCATCATCCTATGTCAGTGAACAATGCAACTATGCATTAAAACAAGATTGACATAATTTTGAAATTTTTTTTAAATATGTGGGCTAACCCCTACGAAAATATTGAGTTTTTCAGTAAGTGATGTATTTTCCAAATTTTGTAGTTTTTAAGGTTTTGTAAAATTTCTAACCACATTCTTTATTTGTATTTATGTGTTCTATACTCTATTTCAGGGTATATTGACAATATTTTTAATTTTAAACACCTAATTTAATAAAACATCATATACTATAAAAATTAGTAGAATAAACATTAAAAAGAAAATCAATTCTTTAGAGAAACGGAGACAACAAAGGATCCAAACCTCTTTGACCATCATCCTATGTCAGTGAACAATGCAACTATTCATTAAAACAAGATTGTCATAATTTTTTATTTTTTCTTAAAATATGTGGGCTAACCCCTACAAAAATATTGTGTTTTTCGGTAAGTGATGTATTTTCCAAATTTTCTAGTTTTTAAGGTTTTGTAAAATTTCTAACCACATTATTTATTTGTATTTATGTGTTCTATACTCTATTTCAGGGTATATTGACAATATTTTTAATTTTAAACACCTAATTTAATAAAACATCATATACTATAAAAATTAGTAGAATAAACACTAAAAAGAAAATCAATTCTTTAGAGAAACGGAGACAACAAAGGATCCAAACCTCTTTGACCATCATCCTATGTCAGTTAACAATGCAACTATGCATTAAAACAAGATTGTCATAATTTTTGTTTTTTTCTTAAAATATATGGGCTAACCCCTACGAAAATATTTAGTTTTTCGGTAAGTGATGTATTTTCAAAATTTTATAGTTTTAATGTTTTGTAAAATTTATAACCACATTCTTTATTTGTATTAATGTATTCTATACTCTATTTAAGGGTATATTGACAACATTTCTAATTTTTAAACACATAATTTAATAAAACATCATATACTATAAAAAATAGTTGAATGAACACTAAAAAAAATCAATTCTTTAGAGAAACGGAGACAACAAAAGATCCAAACATCTTTGAACATCATCCTATGTCAGTTAACAATGCAACTATGCATTAAAAGAAGATTGTCATAATTTTTGATTTTTTCTTAAAATATGTGGGCTAACCCCTACGAAAATATTGAGTTTTCGGTAAGTGATGTATTTTCCAAATTTTGTAGTTTTTAATGTTTTGTAAAATTTCTAACCACATTCTTTATTTGTATTAATGTATTCTATACTCTATTTAAGGATATATGGACTACATTTCTAATTTTTAAACACATAATTTAATAAAACATCATATACTATAAAAAATAGTTGAATAAACACTAAAAAAATCAATTCTTTAGAGAAATGGAGACAACAAAGGATCCAAACATCTTTGAACATCATCCTATGTCAGTGAACAATGCAACTATGCATTAAAAGAAGATTGTCATAATTTTTGATTTTTTCTTAAAATATGTGGGCTAACCCCTACGAAAATATTGAGTTTTTCGGCAAGTGATGTATTTTCCAAATTTTATAGTTTTTAATGTTTTGTAAAATTTCTAACCACATTCTTTGTTTGTATTAATGTATTCTATACTCTATTTCATGGTATATTGACAATATTTCTAATTTTTTAAACAAATAATTTAATAAAACATCATATACTATAAAAATTAGTGGAATAAACACTAAAAAAATATCAACTCTTTAGAGAAACGGAGACATCAAAGGATCAAAACCTCTTTGACCATCATCCTATGTCAGTGAAAAATGAAACTATGCATTAAAACAAGATTGTCATAATTTTTGATTTTTTCTTAAAATATATGGGCTAACCCGTAAGAAAATATTGAGTTTTTCAGTAAGTGATGTATTTTCCAAATTTTATAGTTTTTAATGTTTTGTAAAATTTCTAACCACATTCTTTATTTGTATTTATGTGTTCTATACTCTATTTCAGGGTATATTGACAAAATTTCTAAATTTACAAACAAATAATTTAATAAAACATCATATACTATAAAAATTAGTGGAATTAACACTAAAAAAATATCAATTCTTTACAGAAACGGAGACATCAAAGGATCCAAACCTCTTTGACCGTCATCCTATGTCAGTGAACAATGCAACTATGCATTAAAAAAAGGTTGTAATAATTTTTGATTTTTTCTTAAAATATGTGGGCTAACCCCTACGAAAATATTGAGTTTTTCGGTAAGTGATGTATTTTCCAATTTTTGTAATTTTTAATGTTTTGTAAAATTTCTAACCACATTCTTTATTTCTATTAATGTATTATATACTCTATTTAAGGGTATATTGACAACATTTCTAATTTTTAAACACATAATTTAATAAAACATCATATACTATAAAAATAATGGAATAAACACTAAAAAAATCAATTCTTTAGAGAAACGGAGACAACAAAGGATCCAAACCTCTTTGACCATCATCCTATGTCAGTTAACAATGCAATTATGCATTAAAACAAGATTGTCAAAATTTTTAAAATTTTCTTAAAATATGTGGGCTAACCCCTACGAAAATATTGAGTTTTTCGGTAAGTGATGTATTTTCCAATTTTTATAGTTTTTAATGTTTTGTAAAATTTCTAACCACATTCTTTATTTGTATTAATGTATTTTATACTCTATTTTAACGGTATATTGACAACATTTCTAAATTTATAAACAAATAATTTAATAAAACATCATATACTATAAAAATTAGTGGAATAAACACTTAAAAATATCAATTCTTTAGAGAAACGGAGACATCAAAGGATCCAAACCTCTTTGACCATCATCCTATTTCAGTTAACAATGCAACTATGCATTAAAACAAGATTGTCATAATTTTTCAAAATTTTCTTAACATATGTGGGCTAACCCCTACGAAAGTATTGAGTTTTCCGGTAAGTGATGTATTTTCCAATTTTTGTAGTTTTTAATGTTTTATAAAATTTCTAACCACATTCTTTATTTGTATTAATGTATTTTATACTCTATTTTAAGTGTATATTGACAACATTTCTAAATTTATAAACAAATAATTTAATAAAACATCATATACTATAAAAATTAGTGGAATTAACACTAAAAAATATCAATTCTTTACAGAAACGGAGACATCAAAGGATCCAAACCTCTTTGACCATCATCCTATGTCAGTGAATAATGCAACTATGCATTAAAAAAAGATTGTCATAATTTTTGATTTTTTTTTAAAATATGTGGGCTAACCCCTACGAAAATATTGAGTTTTTCGGTAAGTGATGTATTTTCCAAATTTTGTAGTTTTTAATGTTTTGTAAAATTTCTAACCACATTCTTTCTTTGTATTAATGTATTCTATACTCTATTTCAGGGTATATTGACAACATTTCTAAGTTTTAAACAAATAATTTAATAAAACATCATATACTATAAAAATTAGTAGAATAAACACTAAAAAGAAAATCAATTCTTTAGAGAAACGGAGACATAAAAGGATCCAAACCTCTTTGACCATCATCCTATGTCAGTGAGCAATGCAACTATGCATTAAAATAAGATAGTCATAATTTTTTGATTTTTTCTTAAAATATGTGGGCTAAGCCTTACGAAAATATTGAGTTTTTCGGTAAGTGATGTATATTCCAAATTTTGTAGTTTTTAATGTTTTGTAAAATTTCTAACCACATTCTTTCTTTGTATTAATGTATTATATACTCTATTTATGGGTATATTGACAACATTTCTAATTTTCAAACACATAATTTAATTAAACATCATATACTATAAAAATTAGTAGAATAAACACTAAAAAGAAAATCAATTCTTTAGAGAAACGGAGACAACAAAGGATCCAAACCTCTTTGACCATCATCCTATGTCAGTTAACAATGCAACTATGCATTAAAACAAGATTGTCATAATTTTTCAAAATTTTCTTAACATATGTGGGCTAACCCCTACGAAAATATTGAGTTTTCCGGTAAGTGATGTATTTTCCAATTTTTGTAGTTTTTAATGTTTTGTAAAATTTCTAACCACATTCTTTATTTGTATTAATGTATTTTATACTCTATTTTAACGGTATATTGACAACATTTCTAAATTTATAAACAAATAATTTAATAAAACATCATATACTATAAAAATTAGTGGAATAAACACTTAAAAATATCAATTCTTTAGAGAAACGGAGACATCAAAGGATCCAAACCTCTTTGACCATCATCCTATGTCAGTTAACAATGCAACTATGCATTAAAACAAGATTGTCATAGTTTTTGATTTTTTTCTTAAAATATGTGGGCTAACCCCTACGAAAATATTGAGTTTTTCGGTAAGTGATGTATTTTCCAAATTTTGTAGTTTTTAATGTTTTGTAAAATTTCTAACCATATTCTTTATTTGTATTAATGTATTCTATACTCTATTTAAGGGTATATTGACAACATTTCTAAATTTATAAACAAATCATTTAATAAAACATCATATACTATAAAAATTAGTGGAATGAACATTAAAAAATATCAATTCTTTAGAGAAACAGAGACATCAAAGGATCCAAACCTCTTTGACCATCATCCTATGTCAGTTAACAATGCAACTATGCATTAAAACAAGATTAGCATAATTTTTGATTTTTTTCTTAAAATATGTGGGCTAACTCCTACGAAAATATTGAGTTTTTCGGTAAGTGATGTATTTTCCAAATTTTGTAGTTTTTAATGTTTTGTAAAATTTCTAACCACATTCTTTATTTGTATTAATGTATTCTATACTCTATTTAAGGGTATATTGACAACATTTCTAAATTTATAAACAAATAATTTAATAAAACATCATATACTATAAAAATTAGTGGAATAAACATTAAAAAATATCAATTCTTTAGAGAAACAGAGACATGAAAGGATCCAAACCTCTTTGGCCATCATCCTATGTCATTTAACAATGCAACTATGCATTAAAACAAGATTGTCATAATTTTTGAAATTTTCTTAACATATGTGGGCTAACCCCTACGAAAATATTGATTTTTCGGTAAGTGATGTATTTTCCAATTTTTGTAGTTTTTAATGTTTTGTAAAATTTCTAACCACATTCTTTATTTGTGTTAATGTATTTTATACTCTATTTTAAGTGTATATTGACAACATTTCTAAATTTATAAACAAATAATTTAATAAAATATCATATACTATAAAAATTAGTGGAATTAACACTAAAAAAATATCAATTCTTTACAGAAACGGAGACATCAAAGGATCCAAACCTCTTTGACCATCATCCTATGTCAGTTAACAATGCAACTATGCATTAAAACAAGATTGTCATAATTTTTGAAATTTTCTTAACATATGTGGGCTAACCCCTACGAAAATATTGAGTTTTCCGGTAAGTGATGTATTTTCCAATTTTTGTAGTTTTTAATGTTTTGTAAAATTTCTAACCACATTCTTTATTTGTATTAATGTATTTCATACTCTATTTTAAGTGTATATTGACAACATTTCTAAATTTATAAACAAATAATTTAATAAATCATCATATACTATAAAAATTAGTGGAATTAACACTAAAAAAATATCAATTCTTTAGAGAAACGGAGACATCAAAGGATCCAAACCTCTTTGACCATCATCCTATGTCAATGAACAATGCAACTATGCATTAAAAAAGATTGTCATAATTTTTGATTTTTTCTTAAAATATGTGGGCTAACCCCTACGAAAATATTGAGTTTTTCGGTAAGTGATGTATTTTCCAAATTTTGTAGTTTTTAATGTTTTGTAAAATTTCTAACCACATTCTTTCTTTGTATTAATGTATTCTATACTCTATTTCAGGGTATATTGACA